>PVJH01048609.1:0-10717 GCA_004026705.1 Nesogale talazaci
TGGTTGGCTATTCATAAAGGACTATTGTTTCTCTAAGAGGATCAACATCTTCCTATGAAACAAACTGTGCCAAAATTATTGCTTATTTAATATTACATTTTTACAAAGCTATTTAGTACCTGACACAGAAAACAATCACATAAGGAAGCATTTATTTGAGGTTTAACATGAAATCATACAAATAAAAATTGTATAAACATAAATCCACATTGAGTCAAAACACAGATAGCAAAAGACAAAGGAAAATCAAAGAAAACTAATTGGCAGCTATATACAGTTGGGACACAATTGTGTCTTGTACACTAGAAAGTCCTTTACAAAATAGTCATCTCAGATCAACAGAAGGCCAGTCTTCCAAGTCGTCCTGCAAGATGGGCTGCTTTAGCATCTCCTTCTGTTTTCTCCAATGTCCTCCCCTTTAGTATGGCTGGTAATTGTTTTGGTGATTGCCTCCCCCTTGAGATGCCTTGCCGTATGTGCTCTGTTGGCCACTGTAGTCTGCATATCCCTGTCCATATCCATAGTTTCCATAGTTATACCCAGTATAATCATATCCGCCATAGCCACTATAGTTCTGATCACCACCATATGCACTATTGTAATTTCCATTTCCTTGATCATAGTAGTTATTAAACCCTTGGTTCCAGTTTTGGCCCTGACCTCGTCCACGACCCCAAGTACCACCTCGACCACCAGCTGCGGCACCTCTCCCTCCTTTCTGCTGTTGTTGCTGCTGCCTGTATACCTCTTTGGGCTGTGCAACTTTGATGTCACTCTTCCCAGAACCAATTTGGTGGTATCTGCTTTCTAACAGCTTCTTTACTGGCTCTTCATCTGTGTATGTGATAAAACAAAATCCTCTTCTCTCATTTGTTTTTGTATCCATGGGAAGTTCAATATTTTCAATCTCTCCAAAGGCTCCAAAATATTCTTTAATCAGTTCTTCTGAAGTATCTGGGCTCAATCCACCCACAAAAACCTTTTTTGGAGGTTCCTTCCCCTTTAAAGCTTTGGCCCTTTTGGGGTCTATCAATTTGCCATCCAGTTTGTGTTCTTTAAGTTCCAAAACCTTATCAACACTAGCAGCATCTTTAAAAAGCACAAATCCAAATCCTCTTGAGCGGCCAGTGACTGGATCTGTTTTAATTGTGCAGTCAACAACCTCTCCAAATCGAGAAAGATACTCAGTCTGGTCTTTCTTGCTCGTATCCCAGCTCAAGCCTCCGATAAACATCTTAGCGTCATCCTGCTGATTCTTGCTCGCGTTTATCTTGGAACCCTCGGCCAATTCCTCCATGTTGCTGTACTCATTCATGTCCTCCATGGCGGCGGAGTTGTCGGCAGCGGGGTGCTGGCGCGCAGACCGAGTCGGGGCGGTAGCGGCGGCGGAGCGTTGTATGGAGCTGGATTTAAAATGGCAGCGGAAGAGCGAAAAATAAATTTTAAAAAAAGAATAATTTACATGTTTACATTGCTGTGCTGGCAGCCAGAAGACGAACAAATCTGTTTTAAAAGTGCAAACAGAATTCTTCTTATAGACAAGAACTTCCCATGTCATTTGGACTTCTTCTGAGGAGAGACAATGTCCTAGCAAACATGCTGAGGGACGAGTAGAGGGACAGTGAAAAATAGAAAGGTCCTCAGAAAATAAGTTGATGCCGCGGCTACACTAATGAATTTGGGCATGCCAAGAAACGTGAGATGACTGAGAACAGGGCACTGTGTTTTCTGTTGTCCGCAGAGTTGCTCCGAATCAGAACCCTGTGGAGGACACCCACCAACAATGGCAACAGCGAGCAAATGGCAGCAGCATGTCTCTATCTCTGGAGCAGGATTCATTTTTTTGTTTTTGCTTTTTTTGTTTTGTTTTGTTTTGTTTTTGGGGGGGGGGCATCACTGCCCCCTGGTGGGAGTAGAAGGCCCAATCTTGCTCCTGGAGAGCTGCTGCTGGATTTGAACCGCCAACACAGTGGGCCACAGTCGCGTACTCAACCACTACGCCACTGGGGCTCAGCCCAGCATACATTTTTTTAAAAGATTGTGATATACTTAGATTAACAGTCCACAGGAAAGAGAAAAGAAATATTCTAAGATATATACACGATTAATATTTCCACATAGGTCTTAAATGATATATTTGTGTTTGCATACTTAATTGCGAAGAATTGTTCTTTACTTAAAATTAACATGAATATCACTGGGAAACATATATATATATATATATATATATGTTGTGTTTGCAAAACATGTTTAGAGGAGAGTTCTTTAATGCACTAAGGTTAGAGTTTTGTCGTGTTTTTTTCTCCCCACATATTTTCTTATGTCTAGTATTCATGGTAGGAGCCATGGTGGCACGATGGTTATGCTTTGGGTTGTGATCAAGATGGTTGGCAGTTTGAAAGCAGCAGCAGTTCCTTGGGGGAAAGACTCGGCTTTGCACTTCAGCAAATAGTCATCGTCTGGTAAATAGTTACAGTCCCAGAATCCCACAGGGGATCCTTATGAGTCACCATTGACTCTCTATGGCAGTGAGTGAATATTTATGATACTATATTTAAGGATTCACATATTGTAAATGCTTCTTTTCACATTAATGCTGTAATAGTAGTTTGTGGAAAGCATGAACAATAAGAGCTTTTGGCGGGGAACATTTGACTGTCTAATTATTTTTACTTCTAATAAGGATAGGGTATAAAAAGGAGTGGAAGGAAATCATCTAGGGGAATTTTCAGTCACTTACTTACCTAATGTTCTCACGGTCACATAGGTGTTCGCTTCTCTTTTCATGGACTGAAAGAGCATTTTAAACTTTCCTTGGGGAAGTGGAGAGAGGTCTTAGAGATTTATAGTCACTATTTCTTAAAGGCCATCAGGGGTTATGTGTACTTTGTTGCACTCTGCATGATTTGCTAAGTTCTGTTTCACCTACAGCTTTGCTTCCTCATTTCTCAAACAAGGGGAAGCACAACTCTGTTGCCATACTTCTTGGTAATAAATGTTCATTTCTTTTTTTTATTCACCAATCTACTTGATATCATGTAGAAATTCAGCAAAACCTAGAGATTGATATATAATTTGAAATATGAAAAGATTATAAAAAACTCTTAGAGTAGATACTTTAGGTAATTGGACAATAGTAGGGATAATATTAGTAAATGTAATAATAGTTACTAATATATACTTAAAACCTATTTCATACTAGGAAAATATTGAGAGTTCTGTTAACAAAGTTAGTCTTCCAAAATGTGATAAGTACACTTTCGCAGATTTTATAAACAAAGAAGTCAGCCCATTGAAAGGATCGACAGATTGCTGGTGCTAGGAGGTGAGATGCTGTCAAGTCAGTTTCAACTTACATTGTACTGGTAGATGGACATTATTACATACTTTAATGGGGTCTGAGACACCAAACACATTAATGCAGATAATTAAAATTTTAAAATTCTTTTAATTGTATATTGTATATAAAGCACTATTTTAGGGAAGCAGCTTATAGAAATGACTTATATTTCCAAAATTTACAAAATGGTTGGAAAATTGCACCTCAATTAATGGGAGTCTGATAGGCAATAATGGATGAATGAATACAAGTACACGTGATGAGGCAGATATGATGTGCAAATAATAAAACTATTGAACTAAAACTTGAACAGGATATTCTAAGTATCATTAAACTTTCAATAAAATTTCTAGTTCAGAATAAAGGAGCCATCACATCTAATCAGAAAAATGCTAATGAAAGTTACATAGAAGATGTAGGACTTGAGAAGGGTCTTAATATGTAAAATTTTAATAGACCAAAATCATATAATAAAGCAGACGAACTTGAGCTTTGTCAAAACAGCAACAGTGAATCGCAATTCATGTTGAATGTACTGAGTATTAGGTACATGGATGGCAGTCATGTTAATCTAGTAGAAATGCATATTTAACTCTTCGGGGGAAGGACTTTACCGAATAGCACATGTCTAATCTGTAAGTGCTGAATTTATAAAGGTCCAAAGCCTACATGACTTATAGATAAGGGTCTGATAAAAGGGAGTGGGAATGACGTAATGGATTTGTGTCCCTCAAACTAATTATATTCAACTCCTATCCTTTGTACTCATCAAGCCAACTTGTTTAGGAATAGGAGCTTTCTGTTGAACACGGAATTAGGTTTCTTTTAAAAGTGGAGCGTAAGCAAAAGGGAGATGATACCAACTCAACACATACCCCAAAGCCAAGGAACGCCAAAGTGTTCCAGTAACACTAAGAGAGAAGCATGGGAATGTCTTTCTCAGGGCGCTCATTAAAGTAGATTCTCAATTAAATGTACAGTGAAAGCGATGATAGGAAAAAACTCTATGTTTGGCTCCAAATGTTAACTAGATGCACATAAAATTATATCCCAAAACGAGGTTTTAATAGGCAAATCTACTTCAAAAGACATATTTAAAGTTAGAGCATAAAAACCTAAAGAGCGCCTGACCCACGCCATGGTCTTTCCAATCACCTCGTGCTTGAATGAAAACAGGGCGAGAAACCAGGGAGATCAAAGTTCTGCCTTTGAATCTTGATGTTGGTGACAGCTATGGAAAATACCGCGGACTGCCCGTGATCCTTCCTTGACTTTCCCACTGCATGGCCTTTTATTCATTGATCACCTCCCCCCTCACTCAATAACCAAACCAAACTCACTGTCATTGAATCAAGGCTGGCTCATAGCCCCTCTATAGAAGAGAGGAGAACTGCCCCTCTGAGTTTCCACGACGGTGACTCTGGATGGGAGTAAACACCCCCTCTTTCTCCCGAGAAGCAGCAGTTGCTACACACCCTCTCGCCTATTAAAAAGCATCCAAGTGACTAACAAGCATTTTCACTTCTTGTAGATCAAATTTTCTAACAGAGAGAAGTAATAGAAAAGGTTAAGGAGAATGACAGGACGGGGACCGAGTAACACACACCAGAGCTATCAATACCGGGAGCCACCGAGAGGGTTCTTCAACGCTGCCCAGTCACTGGCTAGCAGCATAAAGATAAGGAGACATGGGTCCACGAGGATTAACAGAGCAGCAGGCTTATTGCTTGCCGACCAGGTTTTTTTTTCCCTATAGCCATTGAGCGCACGCCCCTGCCCCCGCTGGATCAGGTCTTTTCTCCCCCAATTCCCCACCCCCAGTTGCTGCTGCCAGCCCAGGTCTTATTTAATTTTTTATCTCTTTTTTTTTTCTTTCTTTCTTTAGCCACTGCTGCCATTGCCAGCCTGTTGTCTTTCTCCTACTGCTACTGCCACTGCCCTGGGGCTTTTGCTTGCAGCTGCCGCCAGTTGGGGATTTTCTGCCGCTGCCATCCACTGCTTCTTTCCACAACTGATGACCTTCGCCCAACACCTACCGCCACCCATACCAATGCGGCTCAACATACAATCAGCCTGCTCAGTGCCACTCTCCAGACCTGCTGCCTTAAGGCCCATGCTGCTTGAGAGGGCCTCCAGGGGTCTCATCCAAATCGTTAAGTCTAGCTAAGGAGGGATAGAATAAAGAAGCCCCAGTGGCCCAGAGAAGCAACCACAGCCACTGTAGTGTAGTTGGCCACAGGTCGTCGTTGCAACCTTTCTTATTAGCCTCCCAGAAAGATGTCTCGAGGTTCCTGACTCCTGGAAAAATGGCACGGAGCTCCACCAAACTGGCACGCAGACAACTCACATTAGCAAGCAGAATGCAATGTTGGAGGAGAACCTGCACCTCACAGCTTTCCTAGAGGCGCAAACACTGAAACGCTCCAGCAAGAAATCTTCAGAATGCCACATGGAGTCATAGAGAATATGAGGGGTCAGTGAGGAAAAATCATGAAATAAAAGAGATGGTCAAGTCCACAAATTGAAGGGAAATATAAGTGTTAAGGGGTAGTGCAGCAGAAGCAAAGCAAATAGCAAAAGACACTATGAACAGGTTGGATGGGGAGAATCCTATCAGCAATCTCGAAGATAACCAAGTAGAACTCAACAAACCTGAAAGGTAACCAAAGATAACCAAAGAAGCTGACAATAGCCTGGAAACAATGAGCTGTGCTATGAAGAGAAAAGATATTTAAATAATTAGAGTACCAGAGCAGGACATAACAGAACACCAAATTTCCTCAATTTAATGAAAGAGAATCAATCTTCCAGGAAGCAGAGAGAACACCAGTTAGAATAAGCTCCAAGAACATGCCAAAACATAGACTCATCAAATTATCCAACTTTGAAGAAAAGAAGAAAATAATAAGATCAGGTAAAGAAAAAAATTACATTTACATATAAAGGTTATCAGATAAGAATTTGGCCAGACCTTTCAATAGAAACCACAAAGAAGAGAAAATAATGTAATAACATTTCAAAAAGTTGCAGGAGAATATTGGTAACGCGAGAATCCTCTAATCCACCAAATCCTCCATCAATATGGAGGGGCAAGAGCTTTCCAAAATCAGGAAAAATTTAGAAAATGTGCCAAGAAAAGAAAACACACACATACACACACACACATACTCAAACAGCATTATAAAAATTACTTTCCAACACACTTTAGCGGAACACCAATATCCACAGAGCACAAACATGAAACTACCACATAGTGTAACATTATAAGTCAGAGGTCTTAAAGACATGCCCAACATGTCTTTGAATCACTGGTGAAGAGAAGGCAAGAAAAATCCATACATACATACACAACACACTGCTAAGGAGGTAAGGAGGAAAATATCTATCATAAATGGTACAATATGACAGAAAAAAATTCACAGATGGATGTAATAACTCTGAACATCAGTGGTCTTAAGTTCTCCATAAAAAGACAAAGGCTTGCAGACTGGATGAGGAAACAAAATCTAGCCATCTCTTGCCTGTAAGATGAGCATGTCAAGCTCACAGACAAAACAGGCTGAGGAATAACGGTTGGCAGAGGTATATCAAGCTAATGGCAATCTAAAAAGAAGAGGATTTTCCATTTTAATCTCTGACAAAATCAATTTCAAGTCATAGGACATAATAAAAGGTAAGTATGGGCATTGTATAATGCATAAGGGATCAGTAGACCAGGAGTTAGTAAACATAATAAACATATATGCGCCCCAGGAGAGACCCATGGAATACATCAATCAAATTATTCAAAAGGTGAAAAAAAACCCACAAGATTAACAATCATAGTAGAAAACTTTAGTGGGAAAGAAGCTGAACAAGGAGAACTAAACTCTATAATTCAAAAATTTGACCAGAAAGACATAGTCAGGGCTCTCCAACCAACTGTAAAAATGTTCTCATTCTTTTCAAGTTCACAGGGAAAGTATTTTAAATAGACCACAAGCTGGGACAGAAAGTATTTGTAAATAGACCACATGCTGAGCAAATTCAAGCATATAGAGGCCAATCAGATTTCTACTCTAGCCATTATGCCATAAGCATGGAAATTAGGAAAATCATGAAAATCAGCAAAAAAGATTAATAATAATAAAAAGGGCTAGTAATTGGAGGATGAAAAATTTACTTCTAGAAACCAATAAGAATGAGATCACAACATACCAAAATCTATGGGGTACAGCAAAGGCAGTCACCAGAGGATCCTTGATGCTGATGAACACACATATGAAGGAGAAAGACTTATGATGAATACTGTCATACAAAGCCTTCAGCTGTTGGAATAGAGTCAACAGAATAACTCTTCTCTAAGAAAAGAAACTATAAAAATCAATGAAAAGGAGCACAAAAAGGCTATGGAGAAAATCAACATAGTAAAAAATTGTTTCTTCAAAAGGATTAACAAAATCAACAATCCGGTGGCAAACCTAACAAAACATAGGAGCAGATGTCAATATCAAGTTTGAGGGATGAAACGGGAAATTACAACAGACCCCAATGAAATTAAAGGACTAATCTCATAATACTATGAAGGACTGTACGAGAAAAATACAACAACTTGGAAGACATGAACAGATACCTAGAAAAACAAACCCTCACCAGATGATATCATACAGATGTCAAGAGTTCAAGCAGACCCATACCAAAAATACAGATAGATAGATAATAGATAGACAGATAGATAAGATTATCAAGAAACTAATCACCTACCACCGATGGCTTCACAGGAGAATTCCACCAACATTCAGGTAAGAGATGTCTCCAATCTTACACAAGCTCTTTCAGAAAAAAGAAAAGAGTGGTAACCCCCAAACACATTCTTTGAAGCTTTGTATAACACTGATAACAAAACCAGGCAAGTTCCTACAAGAATATAGAACTAGAGGTTGATATCTCTCATGAAGATAGATGCAAAAATTCTTAACAAAAACATGGCCAATAGAATACAAAAGTGTGTAAAAAAAATAATTCATCATGACCAGGTGGGATTCATACCAGGGATGTAGGGATGGATCAACATTAGAAAATTCATCAACTATATCCACCATATCGAGAAGAAAAATGAAAAAAACACATGATATCAATAGATACAGAAAAATCATTAGGCAACATTCAGCACACATCCTTAATTAAGACATCCAAGAAGAAAGGACTGGAAAGAAATGATCTCAATATAATTGAAGCTACATATAAAAAAAACCAACAGCCAGAATTATAATCAATGGAGAAAAGATGAAGACATTCCCACTAACAAAGGAAAACAGACAAGGATGCCCCTTGTCCCCACTTTTATTCAATATTGTTCTGGAGGTCCTAGGTTATAATATAAGGCAATGGAAGGATATCAAATATATGTGTCTGGGGAAAGAAGAAGTGAAATTATCATTACTGTAGATGATATGATTTTATATGTTGGGAATGCCAAAAGCTCCACAATAGGAGTACTGAAAGCATTAGAGGAATATGGTAAAGTGGCAAGATACTAGATCAACAAACAGAAGTCAATTGGATTGCTATATATAACTGATGATATTACAGAAAAAGAGATCAAGAAGATAATATCCTTCTCAATATAAATTGACATATCTAGGGATATACCTACCCCCCAAAAAAATTTCTGTATGAAGTCAACTACAGAAACCAAAAGGGACCTATACAAATGGAAAAAATATCCATCATGGAGTGGTACACTCAATATTGTAAAGATGTCAATCCCACCCAAG
Organism: Nesogale talazaci; assembly: GCA_004026705.1. Taxonomy (NCBI): domain Eukaryota; kingdom Metazoa; phylum Chordata; class Mammalia; order Afrosoricida; family Tenrecidae; genus Nesogale; species Nesogale talazaci. Next base: position 9,097 of record PVJH01048609.1, read on the forward strand.
GCACTAAATAGGTTCAACACCATCCCAATTCAAAGACCAGCATAAATTTTCAAAGAAATAGGAAAATTGATAAGAATGAAAAGTCCAGAAATAAAAACAACAGAATACAGACAACTGATCCCCCCAAATCAAATGGGAAGCAGCTGTACTTTTTAACAAATGGTGCTGGAATCAACCTGCAGGAATATGAGCCAAGACCCTCAGCTCACCACCACCACCAAGAACAAATTCAAGATGGATCACAGACCTTGCAGTAAAACCAAACACTATCAGGATCATCAGTGAAAAAATTGAGAAAAAGCTAAGAACTTTAATGTAGGGAATACATGGACTGTCAATAATAATGAAGGATATGCACCTAGAAGAAGAAAAATAGATGTTTGGGACATTCTAAAGATAAAATGCTTGTGTGCATCAAAAGAGAACCTCAAGAGAGTGGTGAGAGGTCCCATAGACTGGGAAAAGATAATTAGTAATGACATAGCAGACAAAGGTCTTATTACACAACCCTAAAATCTTACAATAAGAAAAAAAATGAATAGCCCACCAAAGAGGTGGGTAAAAGACTTGAAGAGAAGATTCACAAAAGAGGAAACCCAAATGGCCAATAGACATATGAGAAAAATGTTCCAGATCATTGACCATCAGGGAAATGCAAATCTAAACAATCATGAGATACTACCTACCATCCACAAAGATAGCCCAATTAAAAAAACAAGAACAGAAAGCAACAAATGTTGGATGAGGTGTGGCAAGAAAGAAACCCTCATTCACTATTGGTGGTCTTTTACTGTGAAAAGGATTTGACCGTACCTGAAACAAATAGCATCAAGTCACCTTATGACCAGCAATCCCACTACTGGACAGCTACCCAGATGCAATAAGAAACAGGCCACAACCAGATATCTGCACTCCGAGGTTCATTGCTGCATAATGGCAAAATTTGGAAACAGCCTGAATCTCCATCAATTGATGAATGGATTTTAAAACCCTAGTATAGAAACATAATGGAGTACAATGCATCTCTAAAAAAAACAGCGATGAACTGATGAAACATCTTGTCTTATGGGAAGAGTCAGAGGATATTATGCTGAGCAGAATTAGTCAAACACAAAAGGACAAGTACTATTGAGGTAAGTTCAAACAGCAGAGCAGAAATTAGGGAAAAGATACATATCACATAGTTCCTGAGGACCAGATACTCTGGCAAGAGACAAACCAAGGACACTGATGCATATGTCAACAAAAAAGAGGCAGATAGCACCTGTGCAGAAAGACATCTGCCGACCCCCATCCCCTCTTGCATACCTTTATGGTCCACAGATAGATGCAGGAGGAAAGAATGAGAATGGAAATTGGGGAAGAGGTTACTAATCCAGGGGAGGCTCTGGCTCATGTTTGCATAGGAATGGGAGAGAAAGGATAGACCCCATTCTGGTGCATCAAGCCTAGAGGGTGACATTCTTTCTCAAAACATCATGTTCTCAGAGAGGACTGCAGGGCCAACCTCAGCCCAAGACATGGTGTCCCCTCTGTAGATAACAGCACTACAGGGGACAGCACTAAAGATACAGTTGGAGAATGCAGTCAGTCTGACACCACCATATGGGGGCAAACTAAG
>PVJH01048610.1:0-10700 GCA_004026705.1 Nesogale talazaci
CATGGCAGGATACAGCAAGGGACTCTGTGCATCCTTTCTCCCCTATCACCGTTTTCATCCTGCCTTCATTTTCAACTGGTGTTTAATCTGATTCTTTATCCACTCATTGGATCCTCAAAGTTTCAGGATTGCCATCTGTATATGTTTCATGTGGTTTTTCTAGTCTCTGTTTTAGAGCGATTGAACAAATTGTGTCACCAGGATGCCTTCTCGTCTACTTAACAACAATGTAACAGATGATGCTCTCAGAAGGCTCTCAGAGGCTCAACTTTTATCACTTAAAAAGTGTTTCTTTAACAAATGTTTCATATGTAGTAACCACTCATTTAAATCGGAACTTGGGGGCTGAGCCCCAGTGGCGTAAGTGGTTGAGTGCGGAACTGCAGCCTGCGGGCTTGGCGGTTCAAATCCAGTGGCAGCTCTCAGGAGCGGCACTGGGTAGCGCCCACAACCACCAGAGGCAGTGATGCGCACACACACACACACACCAAATCGGAACTTGGTCAATTTGGCATAGCATCGTTCCTAAGAATAATATACACTTTAGTGAAGTGAGTAATGTGTGGAGTCTCAAAAGGTTAACTAGGACTGGTTATCTAAACAGAAAATCTGGTCTCTACTCACCAGAATCAAAACAGTAAGAATGTAACCAAAAATTCAAGTCTCCAGCTACTGAAACCAGAAGAAAATGGATGGTACCTGGCTGCCACGATGACAGTTCTGACGAGGGTCACAATAGATGGCCCCAGACAGAAGGATAGAAAAATGTGGATCAGAAGTCAAGTTCATAGAACAATAAAATCTAAGCAAAGTGGAACCATAGAAAACAGAAAACTACTGTCCAGAGACATTCTTTAAACCTAGAATCTAGGGCTGAGCCCTGGTGGCGTAGTGGTTGTGCGCGGGACTGTGGTCCACAGGGACGGAGGTTCAATTCCAGCAGTGGGGCTGGGCCTCCTACTCCCACCACCAGAGAGCAGTGATGCCCCCCCCCCCCAAAAAAAACCTAGAATCTATCCTATCCCTTGAAAGTGCCAATCGGCTGAGCCCCGGTGGCGTAGTGGTTGTGCACGGGACTGCGGCCCACTGGGATGGAGGTTCGATTCCGGCTCCACAGAGCAAAGGCTGGGCCTCCTACTCCCACCACCTGAGGGCAGTGATGCCCCCAAAAAACAAACAAACAAACAAACAAAGTGCCCATCCGGAGACAAAGCAGGTGCATAATCAGGTGGGGGTGAAGAAAGCTGATGGTGCCTGGCTCAGAAGATAGAGCTTAAAGATTTGAAGATAAATAAGTGGCCTTCTAGCTGAGAAGCAACAAAGCCCACCTGGAAGAAGCACACCAGTCTGTGTGATTATGAGCTATCAATGAGATGAGGTATCAGGCATCAAAGAACAAAAAAATCATATCATTGTGAATGAGGGGGAGTGCAGAGCGGAGTCCCAAAGCCCATGTGTAGGCAATTGGACATCCCCTTACAGAAGAGTTGAGTACAGGAGATGAGCCAGTCAGGGTGCAGTATAGCAATAATGAAGCATAGTTCTTGTATGCTTCCTCCCCCCATTATCATGATCCCAATTCTACCTTACAAATCCAGCTCAACCAGAGCATGTACACTGGTACAGATAAGAGCTGAAAACACAAGGAATTCAGGACAGATAGACTCCACAGGACCAATAATGAGAGTAGGGATACCAGGGGTGAAGGGGAAAGTGGGGTCGAAAGGGGGAACCAGTCACAAGGATCTACATATAACCTCCTCACTGGGGAGTGGACAACAGAAAAGTGAGTGAAAGGGACACTTCAGACAGTGTAAGACATAACAATAATTATAAATTTTCAAGAGTTTGTGAGGGAGGGGTGGAGGAGGAGGGGGGAAATGAACTGATACGAAGGGCTCAAGTAGAAAGAAGATGTTTTGAGAATGATAATGGCAACAAATGTTCAAGTATGCTTAACACGATGGATGGATGGATTGTGATAAAAGTTGTATGAGCCCCCACTAAAATGATTTTAAAAAGAAAAGAAATTACCCTTCAGGAAAATAACAAAGAAGCATACAAAATAAAGGATAGTATCCATAAAAGCTATGCTCTACTTTAAAAAAACAACAACCACCACTAATATGAGACCAGAACATCAACTCACTGCCAAGGAGTCGATTGACCTGAACTGTGCCCAGTAGAACTGCCCCGGTGGGTTTTCCAGACAGGAAATCATGACGGGCAAAAAGCCGCTCCTGTCTCCTGCAGAAAAGGTGGCTGGTGGGTTTGAACCACTGACCTTGTGGTTAGCAGCGCAGGGCATAGTGAACCACCTCGCAAGAACTGCTTGTCACAGCAAAGATGTGAAGATACGGAGTCAGGGAGACTAAAATACTGGAAGTGACAAAAAATGGCGCAGAAAACGAATAGTGATACATTGTAATAAATCTAATGTCACTGAACAATTTGTGTAGAAATGTAAAGAGAACTTAACTTGCTGAGTAAACTTGCACCAGAAATGCAATAAAATATCATTTTTTTTGAAAATGATGATGCACTTAACTCTAAGTACAGTACCTTGCATCCTCTCCTTGTTGTAAGTATCTCTAATTGAATCCCCTGACGGGGGATTTGGACTTAATTTATTTTAGGTGATGCTATATTTATACAATTAGTCAGTTGACTTAATTAGAGATTTAATTATATTAGTGCCCTACAGTGCCACATTGGAGAAATTAAACTCAAAACTGATCATCACCTTTTTGTATTTTTTGTTTGCTATTTATCCTACAGCTGACATGCTTTTATTGTTGTTGTTTGGCTTGTGATTTCCAAGCCACAGCGACTGAAGTAAACGTGTAATACTTCTAGCCACATTGTAAACATAGGAAGCACTGCTTTTGTTTTTGTGTTCCTATTGATAGCATCACTAATTTAGCCAATTGTACAGAATTTAAAGCATAATTGGGAGGGGGAAAAAGATATTTTACAAGTTGAGGCCGGCTATGAACCGTAATACATGAATTGTTGACTTGTACACATTAAATACCTGGATGCTATTTTCAGTAATAATCATTGATAGTGGCAAACCATGCCTACCAGATCATAAAGCAAGGAAGGCATTAAAATAGCAAGTGTTATTGTGGTAATATTGTAGTCCCAGCTGGCCATTCATTGGGCAACCTCAACCAAAGCCCAACAATTGCCAGTTCTGTACCCTAGAGCACGATTTTCAACCTGTACATCAAGACCCTTTTGCAGGTGGAAAGACCCTTTCACAGGGGTCATCCAATTCATAACAATAGCAAAATGACAGTGATGAAGTATTAATGACAATAATTTTACGGGTGGCAGGGGGATCATTATTAAAGGGTCGCAGCATTAGAAAGGCAGAGAACCACTGCCCTAGAGATAGCAGCCATCATCTTTCCACACTAGGAAGTTTCAGCCTGAAGGCCAAGGGCTACAGGTGAGTTTGAGGTAATGCCCACATCACAGAGTGGGGTTTGCACGTTGGTTCCTGATGTGGCCTATGAAGGGTGCTGTGTGTGTAGAAAGCAAGGGGAGAATTGACCTAAGTTTTTATCTAGATCTTGGTGACCCCGGCCATGTGCTATAGACCACTTGAACTTTAGACTGTTCTTTTTAAAGAATATTATTTAATATTAATATTAATATATTATTTAAGAATATAATAATAATAATAATAAGCAAACAAAAAATCCTTTATGTCAAAGCGTAGTCTTTGCAGCTGCCAAGGTCACGGTTCCCATTCAAAGCTCTCTGGTCGTTTTGCCCCACTGCTGCACCCTACTGAGTGCTCCCGGAGGCAGCAGCCGAGTCTCTCTCTGTATCTTTACAGAGATGCTTAGGTGAGGCAGTCCACACACCTAACCCTCTGCCACTGAGACAGGGACGACTCGCCGTGACCCTGCAGGACACGGCTCCACTGCTTCACAGGGTCTGTGAGACTGGCATCCTTTATGGAGCAGGCAGCCCCATCTTTCTCCAGAGGAGTGGATGGCGCTAACATCAGTCTTGCTGTTAGCAGTCCAGTGCTTGACTCTCTGTGCCACCAAGTCTCCTTTAAGTGATACAAGAAACCACCTCACTGCCACGGAGTGAATCTTTACGGGTGTAGAAATCCTCTTTCTCCCGTGAGGCGCCCAAAGTGCCCATCAATGCAGTTGAATTCATCCCCGCAAAGATGACTTGAGGGGATAGTTAAAGCAGTGTAACCCCAATCCGGCAAAACGTGTACAAGCCAAACTCAAGGGACTTGCCCAGTTTATCTGGGTTTCAAAAGTGTCTCACCTTGACAGAGTGAAACCTTTACCCTTTCCTAGCATACAGTTTTCTACTAGGGAAAATCTTTTTTTTTTTTTTTTTTAGGCATCACTGCCCTCTGGTAGGAGTGGGAGGCCCAACCTTGCTGCTGCGGGATTTGAACCGCCAAGCCAGTCGGCCCCAGTCCCGCACTCAACCACTACGCTACCGGGGCTCAGCCTAGGGAAAATCTTTTTTGAGTTGTCCTTCTCTGATCGGTTTTTGCCTTTTGCGGGTTCCAGCTTTTGCAGGTTTTGCTGTGCTTTTTTTTTTTTTTAAGTACAGTAGCTCACAGTATATTCTCTTGAATGAGATACTTTTTAAATCTGGCAAATCATCAGACTGCGCTTGTCTCACTGATGATATCCCCAGAGCGGGACCTAGACATCTGCCCTTAAAGCTGCCGGGTCCAGCTGCCACTTACTGTGCTGGTTATTTACAGAAGACAAGAATGGCCAAGCTAGACCTCTTGCCAGTGTGTCTTTAAAAGTGGGTTTCGTGTACATTTTGTTGTGGTTGGTAGGGGCCAGCTCATAGCAGCTCTGTGTACATTAGCACCAAACACTGCCCAGCCCTGGGCCACCTTCCCAGGTTCAAGCCCTGACGGCAGCCACTATGTCAGTCCTTCTCACAAAGGGTTCTTTTACTTTTTTTGGCTGCGCCTCCATTTTATCCAGCATGATGTCCTTTTCCAGAAACTGCTCTCTGCTGAGGACTTCAGCTGAAGCCTCACCATCCTTGCTTCTTCCAAGATGGATTCATTTGTTCTTCTGGCAGTCCGTGGGACGTTCAGGATCCTTCCACAGCACCACGATTCACATGGTTCAAGTCTCCTGCAGGCTCCCTGACTCCGTGCCCAACTCCCGCCTGCACGTGGGGTGGCGGTGCACACCACAGCATCATCCTCAAAGTGACACGCCCTTGCTCTCCAGCACTTTCCAGAAGGACTCGTGTCGCCGATTGGCTGAATAAGGTCATGTGCTTTCTCGACCACCGCTTCCCCGACCATAGAGGGTAGAGCCCAGCAAAATGAAATCCCTGACAGCCTCGATCTCTTCTCACCTGTTATCAAAATACATGTCTGCTGGTCCACGTGTGAGAATTTTTGTGCCCTTTACATGGAGTAGCAATCCATCCTGAAGGCTGCAATCTGGTATTTTCGTCACATAGTGCTTCCAGCCCTCATTTTCTTTCCCCCCCCCCTTTTTTTTTTTTTTTAGGCATCACTGCCCTCAGGTGGTGGGAGTAGGAGGCCCAGCCTTTGCTCCTGTGGAGCTGGAATTGAACCTCTGTCCCAGTGGGCCGCAGTCCCGCGCACAACCACCACGCCACCGGGGCTCAGCCCTCCAGCCCTCCTTTTCAACAAGCAAGACTGTCATTTGCCTATCGCAGGTTGTTAAAAATAGAGTTTATTGGGGATGGGAGAAAAAATATATATAATTTATTAGTTGTCTCTAAAGGATTTTCTTTGTTTACCTGGCATGACAGTTCACCGATGTCTGAGAGGAATAATAGCTTCCATGAACAGTTAGTTTATAGCTTCTTGATTTATAAAATGGATATTTTACATGTATAAACTACAAGGACCCTTGGTATACAAAGCCCTCTGTTGAGAGCATATTTGAATATTCCCTGGAAGTAAGCTAATCATTGGCTGAGGGAAACCCTTTCAGAACTTGAGTAAGCGAGTGAGGTGCACCTGGATGCTATTTGGTCCTGATCCGAATTACCCCTGAGGAGAGGATTGCTGTGTTGGCATCAGCTGGATGGCAGTGAGTCTGCTTGTTCTTGTGTGGTTTGGAGAACCGAATCAACAAACCAGTTGCTACCCAGGAAGTTCCAACTCACAGCAAGCTGATCTGTGTCCAAGCAGAACTGGGCTCCGTTGCAGTTGTGGCCAGACCTCGCCTCGAGGGCTGACCCCAACCTCCCACCTTACAGTTAGCAGGCAAGCGTCTAACCATTTGTACTCCCCGGGCCTGCACAGCGCCTACTCAGCTGAGCCTGGCTGTATAAGGGTGACCGAGGAACAAGTCAAATAGCCAGAGAAATGCCAACAGTAGAACATTCTCCAGCACAGCGAACTTGGCCTTTTCAAAATGACAAAAATTAAAAGTAAAAAAAAAAAAAAAAAAAAGATTCAAGTGTCCTAACAAGCCAGTATACTGTGTGAGCCAGGGTTGTTCATGGTTTCAAAAAGGAAAAAAAAATCTCTCTCTGTATGTATTGAAAGGACATTTGGGGGCCAGTTGAGAAAATTTGCACATAGACTGGCCATTGGGCTAGTATTAGAGAAGAATCGTTAACGCTCCCTGCCGTGATAGCACGTCGTGGTCATGCAGGAACGCTACAGATTGATTGTAAACTAGGCGGAGGTTTCCATTTTGGATCATCAACTGGGCCTTCAACAGTTTAAAGCACTCATCACCACCACCCTCAGGTGTTTACTCCTCACCTGCTCCCTGACTTTTCTCCTCCCTCCTGTAGAGCACTGCCTTCCATTTCACCCAGGTTAACCCCGTCACCAGTCTCGCCCATTGCTTGATTTCCTCACCATCCCACACCCCTTTGTGCTCCCTGGAAGATGCCAGTGGAAACGAATGAAGAGGCCGCTGCCAGAGGTGTGCCGGGTCAGAGCAGGCCAGAGCCCGCTAGGAAGTATTTGGGAAATGTGGACCCCACAGCAACTGGCAGCTTGAGATAGGCTGTGGCGGGAGTAGTGACACCACAGAAACCTGAAAATGCTACCTCTGGCATCCCAGAGAGCACACTCCTACCCACAAACTGTCAAGTTCAGAAAACCACCACCCAGAAAAGCCTACTGTAGACCCAACCAAAATGGCAAAATACTGAGTTAGTGAATCTAGACTGGAGGATACATGAATATTTATCATGCCAGTCCAGGAGCCTGCAACTCTTTCTGTAAAGGCCAGAAACTCAAAACTCTCTGTCATTGGGTCAATTCTGACTCTTAGAGACCCTATAGTAACTCTGTAAGACAATAAAATAGCCCCGCTGGGTTTCCAAAACTGTGATGCTTTAGCAGAGGAGAAAGCCTCATCTTGCCCTGCATCTGAAAGAGCAGACGCTCGATAGTTCAGGCTTGCAGACTCTCCTGCCTGGGACTCTTCAGCCCTGTCCTTGGAAGCTGCACCTGAAGTCCTTGCTGACATGAGCGGATGAGGTTGTATTCCGATAAACAAGAGCTGTGGAAACATCTGGATCATCTTTGACCAGGGGCCTATGGTTTCTCCTTTACAAAAATAAACAAATCGCCAGTGAGAGACAGCAGTCGCCTTCACCACGAGTTGCAGTGCCATCACCAACCACTCTCCATCCCCCTGGTTTCCATCAGAAACTCAGGACCCCTAGAACAGGAAGGACCCTCCCGCTCACCTTCCTACTCACCCACCGCCTTTCTCCAGACATCGGCCTCGTCTTGATGCTTCATGTCACTGAGGTCAGATAATATTTGTCCTTTTATCTCTTGACCAATTTCACCCTCTGCAGTGTTTCCAGTGTTCCCCTCACTACACGTTCAACGTTTCCATATTTAAAAATAACTTTGAAAAACCTGAAGGGAAAAAAAATACAGCTCAAGTTCTGTGTTGTTTTGTTTGTAAGAATGGACAGCAAGGGTGAGCTTATTGAAGGGGATTCTTGGGAAAGAATTCCAGAGGACGCTTGGTCCAACAGGCCTGGTAGAATGTGGAGTTGAACTTCTCAGGGGGCTAATGGAGGGCTTCTCACCAGAGGCCGGCTTTCTGGTGACTCTGCTGCTGTTGGCTGCCCCTCTGTGGTGGACCTCCTCTTTGCAGGCCTGTACTTATCAGCAGCCCCCCCCCACTTCATGCTGTACCCTAGTCTCCAGCCCCCAAACCCCGGAATCTGGTCAGTCATTGTGGAGGGGTGTGCGCATCTCATCTTCCTCCATGCAAACTCTTCACTGTCACAGGGCTCTCTCATTGACCTTCCTTTGTGATCGATGAGGAGGTATATAGGTGATTTCCTTTGGTGGTTTTTGTCTGTTTGTTTTAAAAAATCATTTTATTGGGGACTTACACAGCTCTTATCACAATACACAATGCATCCATTTTCAAGCACATGTGTACATTTGGTGCCATCATCATTTTCAAAATTTTTTCTTTCTGGCTGAGCCCTGGTGGCGTAATGGTTGAGTGTGGGACTGTGGCCCACAGGCTTTGCGGTTCAAATCCAGCAGCAGCTCTCCAGGAGCAAGCCACTCCCACCAGAGGGCAGTGATGCCAAAAACAAAATTTCTTTCTTTCTACTTCATCCCTTGGTATCAGCTCCTCATTTTCTCCCCTCCCCCAGCTTTGTTTTTAAGTCCGGTTCTCAGATCCTTTCTTGGTCCCCAGACAAACTCTGGCAGACTGTGTCCCACCAATCTGCTTCACCCTTGGGTGCCCCGTCCTCTGTGGGCACCTCTTTGCCTTTGCTCCAGCCGCTCTCTCCGTAGAGCCCCCTGCTGCCACTGTCTTCTGAGCCAGTCTTCCAAATTCTCAGGGAACGCTCTCACCCCACATGCTCTGTCAGGTCCGCGTGAGACACTTACAGTTACTGTTGATTTCTTTTGCTTTTGAACATCCATCGCCCTATCATTTGTACATTGGTTTTGCTGCTTTTCACAGCACACTCGTCATCAGTTCTGGCCTATGAAGCAAGGCGGGGTCATTCTAGTCTTAACACGTCGTCGTCATCATCATCGTCGTCGTCGTCGTCATCATTGTGTGCCTTCCCACCAGTCCCAACTCGTAGCGACCCTGTGGACAGCAGAAGGAAATGCTGCCCATCCTGCAGCATCTTCACAGTTTTCCTTGGGTTTGAACCCGCCCATGCAGCCACCGTGTCGTTCCCTCTTGTCAGAGATCTCCCTCTTTTTCACTGGTGCCCTATTTTACCAAGCATGATGCAGCGTGCCTGTGTCAGTCTGGGTGGACTAGAGACACAAGTCCAGAGAGACTCGTGTGTAAGGGGAAGCTTTATATCAAAGGCTACTTGTACATTAAGAAAAGATCCTGGCTCAGGCCAGATCAAGTCCTAAGTCCCATATTAGCCCATGTGTCTGATACCAGGCTGTAAATTCCTCTTCAGACTCACACAACACGTGCAATGGCGCCGGGTGCAGGAATCCAAAATTAGTGTGTCTCCACATGACTTGTCAACGGGAATGTGTAGCAGAGAGAGTGCGTGGCCCACCTCGAGTGAGGAAGACAGGAGTTCCCAGAATCCTCAGGTGACGGCCGTGCCCGCACAGACGCCTCATTGGCTATGACTTGATTGGCAGGCGAGGTTCTGCCCCTTCACTCAAGTTGACAGGAGATTATGTAACTGCCACAAAAAGTGAAGATGTCACTTTGAGCACTAAGGTACGCTTGACAAAACCCTGGGCATTTTCAATCACTTCATATGCTTGTGAAAGCTGGACATAGAATACAGAAGATGAAGAAAATTCCACGCATCTGAATCACGATGATGGCAAAGGATATTGAAAGTATCATAGACTACCAAAAAGGACTAACAGATTTGGCTTACAAGAAGTACAGCCAAGATTGTGATGGGAGTTGTATGAGGCCCCAATAACATGATTAAAGAAAACACTATCAAAAAAGAAAAAGAAAGAAAGAAAGAAAAGTACAGCCAAACAGAGAAAAGAAGTCCTGAGGGAGTACCAAGCATAAACTTTGGGATAAGAGTGTGGCACCCCATCAGACTCGACTGGAAAACACTCTAAAAGATCAGCAAGCATGTAGAGCTATTTACAGGCTTTACTTTTTTTTTTTCTTTCCCGTCATTGGTTTTTGTTTGTTGTTGTTTTGTTTTGTTGCTTTGTTTTCCTCTGTCTTGGTTTTGTGCGTGGTATTATTTCCGCAGGTCTATCAAGATATGACAGACTGGATAAACAATCTGGAGAAGAAAACAACAGGACAGATGGTTCCGCTGGGACATGAGAGAGAGGGAGGTGGGGCAAAGGAAGAGGTGTTAACAAACCTAGGGATGAGGGAACAACAAGTGATCCAAAATCGATGGCAAGGAGGGAATAGGAGGCCTGGGTTTAATGAAGGGCAATGTAACTGAGAAGAATTGTGGAAGCCCAAATAATGAAGGCTGAGCATGATAGTGGGACAAGAGGAAAGGCAAAGGAAATAGAGAAAACAAGAGGCAGATATGTGCACATATGTAAATATATAGATGAGGATGAGGAAATAGATCTTTGTGCATATATATTTAGGTTAGGTGTTAAGGTAGCAGATGGACATTGGACCTCCACTCAAGTACTCCCTCAATGCAAGAATATCTTGTTCTATTAAACTGGCATTCCAGGCTGAGCCCCGGTGGCGTAGGGGTTGTGTGCGGGACTGCGGCCC
>PVJH01048611.1:0-10716 GCA_004026705.1 Nesogale talazaci
CACCAACCGGCCTTTCTACCGCATCGTGGCTGCTCACAACAAGTGCCCCCGAGACGGCCGATTCGTGGAGCAGCTCGGCTCCTACGACCCCCTGCCTAACAGTCACGGAGAGAAAATCGTGTCCCTCAACCTGGAGAGGATCCGGCACTGGATTGGCTGCGGGGCCCACCTCACAAAGCCTGTGGAAAAGCTCTTGGGTAAAGCGACCAGATTTTAAGCGGGACACCACTGACGGGGGTGGGGGAGGGTTCATCATTTAAAAATTTAGTCTGTATGGAGCAACAAAAATGTTCATAGGGGGCTGAGCCCCGGTGGCATAGTGGTTGAGTGCGGGACTGCAGCCCACTGGCTTGGCGGTTCAAATCCTGCAGCAGCTCTTCAGGAGCAAGGCTGGGCCTCCCACTCCTACCAGGGGGCAGGAATGCCCCCCCCCCCCAAATGTTCATAGGATGCAAAAATAGTATTGTAATATATTTATTTTAGGGCTGAACCCCAGTGGTGTAGTGGTTGAGTGTGGGACTCTCCAGGAGCAAGGCTGGACCATCCACTCCCACCAGAGGGCAATGATGCCCCCCAAAATATATATATGTAAATATATATAAATATATTTATTTTAATTTTAAAACGCCGCGGGATGTTGTTAAATTGTTAAAAAGCGGGACGTCTGGTCACCTGTCTGGCCCCAACCTCACCAAAGGGATTTTAACTTGAAGTTGGCCTTGGGCAAATAAGAATAATGAATGGTTTTCATGACCCAGAGGTTGCTGAGGACACACGTAGGAGCTGATATTGTGACCTACTTGCCATTTTTAATCTGGAGACCGTTATGACTCCGTTTTGGATTTTTTTTTTTTTTAGGGGGTGATTGGGGTTTTGTGCTAGAAATGGGAATAGTGGGTCTCCAGTAGCCAGCTCTTTGAAAGAAGGAGAATAGAGTTGGGAAGCAGGCAGCTCACTGTCTGCTGTGGGAGGAAGGGGTGGGGCAGAGATGGACGAGTGAAGCAGGCCCTTCCTGGGGAAATGTTAACACAACGACTGAAACGACTGTTGCTTCTAGGTCTGTCAGGCTTTTTCCCTCTGCATCCCATGATGATCACTGGAGCTGAGAGACTACGAAGGAAACGGGCACGTGAAGCCCTCCTAGCGTCTCAGAAGACAGACACAGAGGCTGCCGAGGCAGAAACGAGTTGACTGGTGGACACAGCAGGGGGAACACCATGTCCACGGTTGTCCTTAAACACCTATGCAGAGCTCTTAATTCTTTGATTCAGAGAATAATAAATGGAGTTTCCTGAGTCACTGGTGCCCTTTGGAGGAGAGCAGCTTTTTGTCAGATCTAGACTGTAGGTACTAATTTGCTTTTTCTCTCTAGGTTTTGGGGAAAACAGTGGCGGGTGGGAAAGGTTGGACCTTTGGGTTTGGGCTCTGGGCCTCCTGGATAATTTACAGACAGCTGTCTGCAAGGCTTCCCTTCTTCAAAGCCCCAGCCACCCTCATGTCCCTCCCACTGTCATTCTTCTCATGATTATTTATGGTCATTCAACCAGCTTAAGAATACACTAACTTTACTTGTTGTTTTTGTCATTCGAGATTTAGATGGACTATAGAATTGCTTTGAGGCTACAATAGTCTTTTTAAGAATGAGAAAAGGGAAGAAGCTAACATTGTAAAAACACCTGGGTACAGCCTAGGTTCTTTCAATTGTGAGGATTACAAAGTCTCACGAGGATGTTATTTTTAGGTGCCATTAAATTGGTTTCAACTTCTGGTAACTTCTAGCGACCATGTGTAGAACAGAATGAAACCTGCCTTTCCCTACACAGTTACTGCTTATGACTGCAGCTACTCTCAGTCCATCTCACTGGTGAGCTTGTCCCGGCCCGCGGGACATTCGCACGTGGCTCTCTGAGTCCGGAGCCTGAAAGATGAAGATGGGTAGGAAAACGCGAAGAATGGAGGCAAGACAGGGTTCTGATCAAGCCTCGTTTATTAGGGAGAAATAAACCAATTTTATAGGGTAAGCAAGGCTCGTTTATTAGGGAGAAATAAACCAATTTTATAAGGAAAGCAAGCCTAGGCAACAAGCCGAGGCATGAAACAGAGTTATCTTCAAAGTTAACAAGTGAAGGTCAGCACGCCTGCAAGTCAGAGGATAATCACAAATGGTCTATTCACTACCTATATCATCTTGTCCAGCCTCGAAGGCCAGGGCCGCCCCCACAACCACCCTCCAAAGGAGGCCAGCTCTCCACAACTCAAGGTCTGTGCAAAAGTTACAAAAGGAACAGACCACAATCTTGGCAATAGACCCAGAGTTCAGGCTACGTGACTGTAGCCAGGCCAAGCATGTCCGGGCTGCATGGCTCCGGACATGAGCTTCTTCGGTTTTTATTTTCAATCGTTTTATTGGGGGCTCGTATAGCTCTTATAATAACCCATACATCAATTGTGTCAGGCACGTTTGTGCATAAGTTGCCATCATTTTTGAAGCATTTTCTTTCTGCTTGAGCCCTTGGTATCAGCTCCTCTCTTTTCCCTCCCTCCCCAGTCTTCCTGTTTTTCAGCAAGCATGATGCCCTTCAAGGATTGGTCCCTCCTGATAACATTCCCAAAGTGCGTAAGACTACCAGTACGTCAACATCCTCGCTTCTAAGGGACATCCTGGCGGTGCTTTCAGACAGATCAGCTCATTTCTTTTGGCAGTACATGGCACACTTGTTATATTTCACTAATGCGATAACTCGGTGCATCAGATTTCCCTTGGTCGCCCTTATTCAGTGTCCAGCTTTCCCCTGCAGACGAGGTGACGGGAAGTGCCATGGCTGAGGTCAGGCACACATTCAGTTCTTAGTGACACCTCTGCTTTTTTTTTTTTTTCCCTAACAGTTTTTTGGCACATAGTTTGTGTATATAATCGAACAGTTCATTTGTTCAGTCGCATCAAAGGGAGTGCTAGTCACCACCCCATCTATTTTAGAGCCTTCTCCCGTCCGTAGTTAGATCTCCTTGAAACGGAGTTGTGCAATCAGGATCAGTTCTAGTGCTCTTTCCCCCTCCTGCCTTCGTTGTTTACTCGCCAAATTTCCCTCCCTCCCTATCGACCCCCCCCCCCATTCCCTATAAGGACACCTCTGCTTTTTGATACTTTAGCGAGATCTTTTATGGCACTGTTTGATTTCCTGACTGCTGCTTCCATAGGTGCGGATTGTGGATTCTAGTAAAATGGAACTCTTGACAACTTTTCTCTGTTGATCATGGGATTTATTGGTCCAGTTGTGAGGGTTTTGATTTCCTTTACATTGAGGTGCAATCCATACTGAGAACTATAATCTTTGAAGCTCTTCAGCCTTGCGTATCATAGGCTCTTGATGAATTTTACAATTCTGATGCAGATTTCTTTCCATTGTCCAGATTATCAGCTTGTTTGCTCAACGTACAGATTGAATAGGTGAGGTGATACCACCCTGCTACATACGTTCCTATGCAGTATCCTCTTTAATTAAAATGACTGCCTCTTGGTCTATGTGCAGGTTCTGTCTAAGCACAATTCACAATTGCTCTAAAAGCCCATTTTTTGCAATGTTATCCATAATGTGTATGATCCTATGGTCAGATACTGTGTTAGGCTGGATAGTGTAGAGAAACCGATCCAGTGACACTCAAATGTATGTAAGGACGAGCTTCTTATCAAGAAGGCATCCATTCCAGTCCAACTCAAGTCCTTAAGCCCGAAGCCAGCCATAATTCTTGCTTCAGGCCCAGTTGCCACATGCTGGTGAAGACAAAGTATGGTGAACAGGGAAGCAGGAAGATCAAGGCCAGTGCGTAGTCAGGTGATTAAGGCAGGCAGGCAAAGAGGCAGAGAATGTCCCTGTTCTTGCTCTCATACAGAAGACTTATGACATCAAAGAGGTGCCATCTGACTGCAACTTGATTGACAGGTTTGAGTCCACCCTTAGCCAGGAATACCTCACCAATAAAACACAGCTATACATCTTTCTAGATTTCTCTTCATCCGTCTGACATCAACAATGATAGCTCTTGTTTCACCACCTCTTCTGCATAAATTTCTGGCAATTCCCTATTGATTTACCACTGTTTTTGAATTTTACTTGTAAGGGCTACTAATGATGTTGTTAAATAACATGAAAATTCATCACCTTTCTGTGGAATGAGCACTAACACAAGGAACTTCAAAAAGTTCCTGGAAAAATGAAATACAAGTGAATTTTTTCCACCAACCTCTCTGTTGGTGAGATTGTCTCCATTTTACAAATAATGGATGTAAGGTTCATGCGTGGTAATTTGCCCAACCCCACACAAGTAATATTGGGTGGAGCTAAGGTTCAGTCTCCTAGGTACCTCCTGCAAAGCCCTTTCCAACACTTTGCAGGTGGTGGGTAGGGCCTGGCGATGAACAAAGATGACGGGTGTTTCAGAAGCTTACTTACTTCGTGATAAAACCAGTTTGCCAGGAGTTTGGTAATATAAGTGCCTGCCCAAACCCCCAAATATTCTATCTCCTGTAGAACCATACAATTCTACAACCACAAGCTCGGATGATCTGGTTTTGTGTGCTGATAATTAAATATAGAGATGTATGGAGGAAATTCTAAAGCCCTGTCAATGTGCCAACCTCTTACTTTCTAGCCTTCATATTGAGCCACCTACAATCCTGGAGTTCCTGAAGCCCCCTCACTTGTTTGGAGGAGCCGGGAAGGAGGGCAGGCTCATTTTAACTGGGGCTGCTCTTTGGGTGAAAGTGCCTTTGTGGGGTAGTGGTTCCTCCGTGTTAGGCTGTTCACTGTATGGTCACCAATTCAAAACCACCAACGCCTCCACGGGAAACATTTACAGAGTTCCCGCCTTGGAAACCCACCCTGGTGCTTAGTCCTAGCTTGCCCTGTCACGTTACTCCGCCGCGTTGGCATCGCTCAATGGCAGTGAGTTTGGTTTTGATGTTGGTCTTTGATTTGGGAAAAAAATTTTTGAAAAAACATGGCAACTCCGGGATGTATAGAAGATATTAGTTCACCCTGAGGTGATTGAAGTCCTCGGGAAAACTCATTGCTGTAGTGGATGGGTATGAGACTCTGCCACGGGCTGACGGGAGCGAGGGGGAATGAGGCGAAATGAGCTCCGATACTGAACTTCTGCGGACTCACATATTACCCGAGCGCGAGTCGATTTCTCAAAGAGCTTCCTGGCCGAGCTTATCTTCTAATGTGGGAAGATTTCTCTAGACCTAGCCTCGCTTTGGAACTCCACGAATAAACTTTTCACCCTGTCTTCCGATGCATTGCACCAGCTGCCCTGCCAGGTCCCACGCGTTCAGACCGGGCCGTATCTTTACAAGACATGGCAAAGAAGTGGACCTCTGTTTTCATTCTCTCTTGCGTTTATTAAGCGGCAGGTTTGGGGGCTGAGCCCCGGTGGCGTAGTGGTTGTGCGCGGGACTGCGGCCCACTGGGTTGGAGGTTCAATTCCGGCTCCCAGGAGCAAAGGCTGGGTCTCCTACTCCCACCACCTGAGGACAGTGATGCCAATAAAAAAAAAAAAAAAAAAGGCGGGCCGTTACTATGTCCTCCAATGTGGGAGATGAGCAGTTTAATTGTGTATTAAATGCCAAACTCACGGAAGAGTTTTTAAAGCACTGGTGTTTTCGACTTTAGGTTGCAGGTTTATAAGGAGCACTTCCCCTCCAACTCCCAACCCCGCCAGGGTAACTGGCATTTTATTGGTTGTTTTTGAGGAAGGAAAACACTCTTTAAAAAAAACCGACAAAAAATACTCAGTACTATGGAGTTGATGCTGATTTATGGCGGGACAGGACAGAACTTCTCCCTTGAGTTTCCCAGACTCCAACACTACAGGAGTAGAAAACCCTGTCTTTCTCCCGAGGTGGTTTCGAACTGCTGACCTTGAATGCCAAGCCAAGGTGTAACCACTGTACCACCAGGGCTCCTCAAGGCGTATTCCAGGAAGTTTCCATTTGTAGTTACAATATTACCGTGTCACGATTGTCTTTGAAGAACAGATTCATTGAGCCCTCTGGTCGGATTCTGTGAAAATGCCAAAGAGTGGGCTTCTGGGCTGAGCCCCGGTGGCGCAGTGGTTGAGCGCGGGCCTGAGGCCCACTGGGTTGGCGGTTCAAATCCAGCAGCAGCTCTCCAGGAGCAAGGCTGGGCCTCCCACTCCCCCCAGAGGGAGGGCAGTGATGCCCACAAACAAACAACAACAACGACAAAATAGCGGGCTTCTTTCCCGTTCGCTGGCAGTAGTTTTAGACGAATGTGTGGCTCCTCCGAGTAAGCCCTAGCGGGAGGAGGGGGGACCCGGCGTGCAGGGGAGCGTGGCGGGGGCCGGGCCACCCCTGCTGCCGCGGCGTCACCCTCGGCGGGGGCCAGCAGCACCGCGAGGGACGCCGCCCCACGCTGCGCCGGCGCGTCCGCGGGCCGTGCGGGCGGAGTCACGCCGGGCCCCGCCCCGTTTTGCGGCTGCCGTAAAGCGGGGCCCCGCCCCTTCCCGTTCTTCTTGTGACGCCGGCAGCCCTCCGCTTTTTTTTGCGCGGGAAAAGGCATCCCTAGGGCTCGGGAGCGCCCGCGGTCCTGCCGGGCCCCGAGTTCCCGCCGCGCCCGCCGCCCGCCATGGGGCTCCTGGAGCGGTGCGAGGAGGTGTTCGGCACCGCCGACCTCTACCAGGTGCTGGGCGTGAGGCGCGAGGCCTCGGACGGCGAGGTGCGACGCGGCTACCACAAGGTGTCCCTGCAGGTGCACCCGGACCGCGCGGAAGAAGGCGACAAGGAGGAGGCCACCCGCCGCTTCCAGGTGCGCCGGCCCCGGCCGCCTGCAGCGCAAGCGCGCTGCTGCGGGCCTGGCGCCTGCCGGTCTGCCCTGCCCGGGGGCGGGGGGGGGCCCTGGGGAGCTGCGGGTGACTCGGGGGCTCTCGGCGCAGATCCTCGGGAAGGTCTACGCGGTGCTGAGCGACCGGGAGCAGAGAGCGGTGTACGACGAGCGGGGCACCGTGGACGAGGACGCGGCCGGGCTGCGGCAAGAGCGGGACTGGGCGGCGTACTGGAGGCTGCACTTCAGCAAGGTGGGAGCCGCGCGGCGCCGGGCCCCGGCCGGAGGAAGGGCCTCTCGCAGGCGGCCCGAGGCAGGGCTTGCGGAAAGGGGGGGGGTGTTTATCCCGCCTTCCATCGTAGCCATTCCAATGCCGCCGGCTCCCCGACTGTGGAAACGTCCCCCGAAGGCAGCTTTCCCGGTGGGCGGCGGGCAGACTCTGGGGAAGCTTGGCACCTGGGGGCCATGGCCACTCCGACCCCGTCGGGGAGAAACGCCCGGCCCCAGTTGTGCTGGCTGGCCTCTCGTTGCCGAGGACGTTCACAGGATGAAAACTTCTCTCCTTTACTCGGCCAGATCTCTCTGGAGGACATCCAAGCCTTTGAAATGACCTACAAAGGGTCTCCCGAAGAGGTGGACGACGTTAAGCAGGCCTACCTGGACTTCAAGGGCGACATGGACCAGATCATGGACTCCGTGCTGTGTGTGCAGTACACCGAAGAGCCTCGAATTAGGAACATCATCCAGCGAGCCATTGACGCCGGGGAGGTCCCCTCCTACAAAGCCTTTGTCAAAGAATCGAAGCAGAAGATGAATGCACGGAAAAGGAGGGTAGGATCATGAATTCCATTTATTATTTATTTTTTTGTTTTGTTTTGTTTGTGTTTGGGGCCTCCCTGCACTCCGGTGGTGGGAATAGGAGGCCCAGCCTTGCTGCTGGATTTGAACCTCCAACCCAGTGGGCCGCAGTCCCGCGCACAACCACTACGCCACCGGGGCTCAGCCCCAGAAAGCCTATTTTTGGAAACAATTACCCAAGGAAAAGTTATTAAAAAAGTACTACTTTGGGCTGAGCCCCGGTGGCGAAGTGGTTGTGCGCGGGACTGCGGCCCACTGGGATGGAGGTTCAATTCCAGCTCCCAGGAGCAAAGGCTGAGCCTCCTACTCCCACCACCTGAGGGCAGTGATGCCTAAAAAAATAAAAAATAAAAAAGTACTACTTTGGAATCAAGTGATACTACTCATTACAGTTAAGTCACTTCTGATACCCTATAAGACAAAGCAGGTCTGTTCTATAGGGACTCCAAAACAAGCAATCATTTTGAGAGTCGACAGTCTCGTCTTTCACTTGGAGGGACTGATGGGGTTGAATGCCAACCTTACAGGTAGGAGCTCAACCTTGAAATCAGGTAAAGTAATGTTGAGATGGAGCTTGTAACTGTTTCTCCCGACAACCTAGGACAAACTCCATTTTTCAAACCAGGGTTGCTCATAAGACTGCCACCAATCTCACATGTGAACAGTATGCAGAGGAGTCTGAAGTGCTTGTGTGCCGACCACACTTCTGAGAGCATCTTTGATGAAGTGACCTTTCCTAGCAAAACTCGCATTTTTAGCCTGGGGTGCTTCATTCCCAATCCTCATGGACTCCTTAGCAAGCAGAAATTAGAGTTACTGCTTGCTCTCAACAGGGCTGTCTTTTATTTTTAAAATCGTTTTAATGGGGGCTCATACAACTTTTTTGGGGGGATCACTGCCCTCTGGTGGTCGTGGGAGGTACCCAGCGCTGTTACTGAAAGCCACCGCTCTATTTGAACCGCCAAGCCCGCGGGCCGCAGTCCTGCACTCAACCACTTACGCCACCGGGGCTCAGCCCTCATACAACTCTTATAACAATCCACACATACCTCAATCATGTCAAGCACATTTGTACATTTCTTTCCCTCATCAGTCTCAAAACATCAGATACCTTTGGTATCAGCTCATTTCCCCTTCTCCCCACCCTCCTCTCTGACAATTTATAATTTTTTTTTCAGTCTCTTACACCGACCTGAGTTCCCCGTGCTTCCAATTCCTATCTGTACCCCAGTGTACATCCTCTGGTCTAGCTGGATTTGTAAGGTAGAACTGGGGTCACGATAGTGTGGGGTAAGGGGGGAAGCACTCAAGAATTAGAGGAAAGTTGTATGTTTCATGGTTGCTACACTGCAACCTAACCAGCCTGTCTCCTCCCCAGGACCCTTCTGTGAGGCAATGTCCAGTTGCCAACAGAGGGGCTCTGGGTCTCCACTCTGCACTTCCCCTCATTCACAATGACAGGGTTTTCTGGTTTTTGATACCTGATCCCATTGACATCTCTTGATGGCACAGGCTGGTGTCCTTCCGCGTGGGCTTGGTTGCTTCTCAGCTAGATGACCACGTGTTTATCTTCAGTGCTGCCTTTTAATACATATTTATGTGATTGTGTTCTTAGAATGGATATGGTCTTGGTACTTGCTAGGATGTCTTAGATTTCACTGGTTTCTGTTTCAGGCGCAGGAGGAGGCTAAAGAAGCAGAAAAGAGCAGGAAGGAGTTGGGGCTCGACGAAGGGATGGACTTGAGAGCGGCCCTCCAGGTAAACTTGACATTCTGTCTGGGAAGGCTGCTACCACTTTCATGTTCCGATTCCCATTGTACCTATTTTCTTCAGAGTAGATGGTAATGTTCAAGTTTCTTTTATGTATTTATTATTTTTTTTGGGGGGGGGGGCATCACTGCTCTCCGGTGGTGGGAGTAGGAGGCCCAGCCCCACTGCTGGAATTGAACCTCCGTCCCAGTGGGCCGCAGTCCCGCGCACAATCACTACGCCACCGGGGCTCAGCCCTTCTTTTATTTTTTTAAAGATAGATTGCTATATTTTTACCTTTTTAATTGTAAAGTTAATTTATAATACATTGTGGATTTTATATTTTTTTAAATATACAGCCATTGCCATCAATTCTGGAAGATTTTATCACTCCCCCCCAAAAAAGAAGAAACCCATTGTTATCCATTAGTAATCCTTCCAGTCTCCTCACCTCAGCCCCTGGCAACCACTCTATTGATTGTGTTTGAAAGCTTGTGTTTCACCTCTCTAAACAGAGCAAACAAAAGGATCGGCAAAAGGAAATGGACGATTTTCTGGCTCAGATGGAAGCAAAATATTGCAATCCTTCCAAGGGACGAGTGAAAAAGATGCCCCATAAGAAAGAAAAGAAATAATGGGATTTCTGTCCTCAAAAGTCCATAGAATCTAACCGCACTTTCGTAGAGAGATACAGTCAAGACTTGAAGACACCCGTCAACCTAAAAAAACTTACTTTTCCAATCTAAATTGTTCAGAACTATGTGAACCAAGCAGAACCTCTCGACCAGAGCTTCTTATTTCCTGGAAGGCACCTGATGCAGCCTGTGGAGGCCTCCTCACATCAGGGATTGAGTTGAACGGTGGTGGTGGTAGGGGCAGGGGGGGATGCTGGATTTCCTGACAGCACCTTAGTAAATGCAACTGTCTAAAGCTGTCTGTACTGTTATGATTGTCATTTTGTCATGCTAGAGCGAGCTGTAGAATACTCAGTGATGTACGTGTCTGCTAGAGCAGTACCCATGAGACTATTAAACCCTTGCTGACCTTTGAAAGACATTCCAGTATGCTTTGCAACGAACCAGCTCTCTTGTGTTTTATTCACCTGGGTTCTAAACTCTGTTTTTGATGTATAGGAGAAACAGGTGTTCTCCTGTACTTGATATTTTTGGGCTGAGCCCCGGTGGCGTAGTGGTTGTGCACAGGACTGCGGCCCACTGGGACGGAGGTTCAATTCCAGCAGTGGGGCTGGACCTCCTACTCCCACCAC
>PVJH01048612.1:0-10706 GCA_004026705.1 Nesogale talazaci
GTTGCGGCCTGATGACCTCACGTGGAGGTGCAAGTGAGATAGAAAACTATCTGAGGCCAGCCTCTCTCTCTGCCTCATTCTCCCTGCTCAATGGCCACCGTGAGAGCTGTCAGGGTTCTGTAATGATTTCACCGCCACTCAATTCAGACCACTTGGCACCCACTGATCTGCGATCTTCCTGCATTCTGCCTCATTGCATGTGGTTATGTGAGCTTGCAGAGGGACTTATGGACTATGGGCTTGAGTAGGACTGGGCTGGGATGTTTTCATGATATACAAAGGGGTACTCCCCCAAACTGGAATTTCCCCCTTCCTAAAGTTACATATTTTTTTTTACAAGACAAAACAAACATCACCTGCAGAGTAGTCTCCATTAAACTTTATACATTTGTCAAATTTCCTATCCCAGTCTTGGAAATGTTTTCAAACTCATCTGTTTGGATGGCTGACAGCATCTCCCTTATGATTTCTTTACCTCTTCTATGTCATCAAATCAATATGCTTTCCTGTCCCACTTCATTGTTGAAACAAAAAGAAGTCTCGTGGATCGAGGTCAGGTGAGTCAGGTACAAGAGGGGGGCAAGAGAAGCATGTTTTTTGGGGCCTAAAACTGGTGCACTGATATGGCTGCATAAGCACGTGCATTAACATGCTGGCCCCCATCTGCCACAGATCAGACTTTGGTCACACACTGTAATGCAATCTTTTCAGGAACTTTAAATAGAAAGCTTGATAAACAGTCTGACCTGGTGGAACAAACTCCAAATGCCCTATCCCCCTCACATCAAAAAAAAACAAACAAACCCAAAATGAATGAGTATCGTCTTGACTTTTGATTCCACTTGATGGCTTTTGTGGGGTGAGGTGACGATGACGTCTTCCATTAGCTTGATCGATGTTTGCTTTCAGGGTCATAAGAATCGTGCCATGTCTCCTCACCAGAAATGAACTTGGGGTGGGGGGTGGTAGGTGGGGAGTCAGGATCATTTCAGAGTTGTTCTTTCAAAGCATAACGTGTTTCCACTCAATGTTCTTTTTCCGGATTAGTCAAAAGCTAAGGCACAAGTTTCGCAGCAACCCTTCTCATTCCCAAATATTCTGTTAAAAGCCATTGAACCAAGGAACAAGATAGTATAACTTCCCCATCTCTTTGGTCCATTGTCAGTCTTTGAGCACAAGTGTACAAATTTTGTTGATATTTTCATCCATTTGGGAAAGTGATGAACCTTCAGAATGAGGTTTATCACCAATTGACATTTCATCTCTTTTTGAAATGAGAAAACCACTCATCCACTTGAGATTTTCCCATAGTGCTGTCCTTGTAAGCTGTATTCAGCATCACAAGAGCTTTTGTGACATATTCCTTGAGCGGAAAACAAAATTTCACAGCTGCATGCTGCTCCCTTAAATCAGGCATCACAAAAAATGAAGTTCAAGTGAAACTGCTTTTAGGAAAAAAATTCACCGTGACCAGAGAGACCCTTCTCAGGTGATGCCACTGCATGCACTAACTCAGCCAAGTGGGAAAAATGCGTACTACAAAAGCTCCTCCCAGCACAGCTTTTTTCTGTTCGCTTGTTTGCTTGGCAGAGGTGGCGTATACTCCCTCATATGCTTACTTAATATCAAGCTCTTTCTTACACATATACGGGTGTCGCTGGGTTTGTTTCTCCAGTCAACTCAGTCTAACACGTGTACCAATGAAATTTTAAAGGTCAAAACAAAAACCCTTTATAACCATTATGGAAATTTACCTGGTGCTACCTAAAAGAACTGAGACTAGAAATTCCCATATAACCCAGCAATACCTCTGCTAATACCTAATGAAGTAAGAGACATAATATGAGCAGAAAGATGCACTCCCGTGTTCACTGCAGTGCTGTTCACAATAGCAAGCAGTTGGAAATGGCGTAATTGCCCATCAGGAAAAGGAGGGATAAAGCAGGACGAATGGCTCGGTCCGACTTACTTGTGTGAGGCAGTTAGAAGACTGGCAGTCCTTCAAGTCTGTAGGGCCACCAAGTAGTCCTCTGTAGGGCAATTCAGGTTATCTGGGAACAGGCAGTAAACAGCAAGGCAGGTCACCAACAGTCAGCCAGATGACAGAGTCCAACAGTCCTCCAGCTCAAGAGATGTACATTCCAGTAACGTGGCGAAGCAGGGCTTGAAGGAACCTCAACTTGCAGCAACACAGTGCCTGGGTTAGGTGTCCCACGGGTAGTGCTGCTTGCAAATCGAGGCACAGGACAAGCAATACAGCCAGCTGCACACTGGTCCGAAGATCCAAGAGCAAGAGAAAGAGAAAAAGGCGAGGCCCACCGAGCCATTTATATCTCTGACCTTCAAAGAATCTCATATATGTTCATTAGTCATGTTGTCACAACAAACCTATCTTCATTGGCCATGTTGGCACAACAAACCTACATATCACATCAACCTAATTCATAATAAGAAATTCATTAAAAAATATATACCAAAAAATCAAAGGAAGAAATATTTTGGAGCAAAACTAACCAGAGAAATCAAATAAAAACTGCAAGACGCCAAGAAACTTACAAAAATGGAAGAATGTATAATGCTCATGGATAGGGATACTTAACATTCAAAATATTAATCCTATCCAAAACAATTTATAGATATAACACAAGCCCAACTCAAATCCAACATCATTTTTTAAAGAGATGGGAGAGCTCATCACTAATCTGATACAGAAAGAAAAGAGATCCTGAATATGCAAAACACAACTGAGATGAATAAAGTAGGAGGCAGTCTTCTAACCTAGTTCTAAGCCACAGTAGTTAAGACAGCCTGGTACTGACACAACAACAAGCCAACACACCAAGGAACAGCATTAAGAACCCAGTTGTAAAGCTATTGATCTACAGTAAGATCTTTGATAAAAGGCTAAAACAAAATATCAGAGGAAACCAGTCTCTGATATAACATCACGAGTTCAAGTAGGTGCAGTTGCACGGTGATAACTTTTTTGGGGGGAGGGGGCATCACTGCCCTCTGGTAGTGGGAGTAGGAGGCCCATCCTTGCTCCTGGAGAGCTGCTCCTGGATTTGAACCTCCAACCCAGGGGACTGCAGTCCCCCGCACAACCACTATGCCACCGGGGCTCAGCCCGGGAATAATTATTAATTATTATTAGTAAAGTCATAGAGAGCATGAGAAAGAGAAATCATGGATTCAGACACATTGCATGGTGGCATACTCACCTCAGCCCCGTCTGGTGGTCCACGTGGAGAGAGCGAGTGAGGGGGGAGGAGAGGACATGGGGAACAGGGAGTTGGGGCGAGAGGAAGAGAAAAGGAGAGCATGAGCGCGTCTTTATTCTGACCAAGCCTTATATACCTTTTGGAGCCACGCAAGCCTCCAAAGCACAGGTAAAAACACATGTCACAGGAAGGGGTTACAGGAGAGGGAGGAATGGGGGTAGGGTGGGAGTGGGGCCCCATGTGACGAGATGGGCAGATCTAGATTCCTAATGGCGGCCTAGCCTTGATTGCCCTCGGGCGGGAGACTTGTTTCAGCTAAAGCTTTCCGAGGGAGTGACCCATTGTCCTAAAAGCAGGGAGTCAGCCTTATCTTTTGCCTTTAGGGAGAATAACTAACTTCTGACTTCCACACCAGAGGCTGGTAAATGATTACCAATATTTGCTTAATTAATTGTAGGAAAGACCTAACTTTCTCCCACCCCACAAAAAATGAAGAAATGGTAGTCTCCTTAAGCAGTGATGGTGGCAGATTAGATGTCATGTGCAGGAGAATGAAACAGGGCACCATATACAAAACCATAGATCATTCAAAGACCTAAATGTAAGACCTATAGCTATAACCACCATTTATCTGTCAGTCCGTCATGCTGGGGTGGCTTGTATGTGCTGTGACAAATACAAATGCCAGTAGGGTCACACAAAGTTATTTCATATGCAACTATATATGCCAGGAAATTTGGAAGACAATTGCTCGGCCAACTGACTGAAAAAGATCCATATTTCTCCTCATTTTTTTTTTTTTAGTTTTTAGGCATCACTGCCCTCTGGCGGTGGGAGTAGGAGGCCCAGCCTTTGCTCCTGGGAGCTGGAATTGAACCTCCACCCCAGTGGGCCGCAGTCCCGCGCACAACCACTACGCCACCGGGGCTCAGCCCCATATTTCTCCTCATTTCAAAGAAAAGTGATCCCAAATGAAAGCTAGAATTATAGAATACTATCACTCATATCACATGCCAATAAAATTTTGATGAAGATCATCCGATAATAACAGTACATGGGCAGGGAGCTGCCAGAGGGTCGGGCCATATGCAGAACAGGACATAGAACAGTGCTGATGTCAGATAGATCTTGGCTGAAAGCACAGAAGACTAGAAATGTGTTTACGTGCGTTCTCTGACTATGCCAAGGCACTAGACTGTGGATCAGAACAAACTATGAATAGCCTTGAAAAGAAGGGGAATTGCAGGCCACTTCATTGTGCTCCTATGGAACTTGAACCTGGATCAAAAGGCAGGGGTACTGACAGAACATGGTTTAAACTCAGGGAAGGAGTGCATCAAGGTCGTTGTAGCCTGTCACCGTGATTATTCAATCTGTGTGTAAAGCAATAATCAGAGAGGTTAATTATATAAAGAAGACTGCAGCATGAGGATGGAAGGGAGGCTTATTCACCTCTGCTGTTCAGATGACACAACTTTGCTTGCTGACTGTGAGGACTGGAAGAAGTTGCTGATGAAGATCAAGGATTGCAGACTTCCGTACGGATTAAAACTGAGGAAAAAGAAGACCCAACCCCTCACATCCGGATTTTGGTAATAATAGGTAGCATCATGGGAAATGGAGAAAAGATGGACGTTGTCAAGGACTTCATTTTGCATGGATCCACCATCAATGCTCACGGAAGGACCGGTCCAGATATCAAACAAGACATTGCCTGGGTAAATCTGCTTCACGGGTCCTCTTTAGGGTACTGAAAAGCAAGGATGTTATTTTGACGATTGTTGTGCCTACCCCAAGTCATGGTGTTTTCAGCCGCCTCCTGTGCATGTGAAAGGTGGACGCTGGGGCTGAGCCCCGGTGGCGCAGTGGTTGTGCGCGGGACTGCGGCCCACTGGGACGGAGGTTCAATTCCAGCAGTGGGGCTGAGCCTCCTCCTCCCACCACCGGAGAGCAGTGATGCCCAAAAAACTAAAAAAAAAAAAAAAAGAAAGAAAGGTGGATGCTGAATCAGGCGTAAGACTGTAGAAGAATAGATGCATTTGAATTGTGGTGCTGGCAAAGACATATTGTAAGTGCCACAGAGAGCACTATAGCCAGATTGCTCCTTAGAAGCAAGGATGGTGAGGTTTTGTCTTTCCTATTTTGGACGTGCTGTCAGGAAAGGCAGCCCCTGAAGAGGAACATCAGGCTTGGTCAAGTAGAGGCGCAGCGAACGAGAAGTCGCGCAACAAGGGCTCAGGCATAGGGCCCAGTGAGGATGACGGCACAAGAGCAGCAGGGCTATGTCCTGTTGTGCATAGGGCCACTCTAGGTGGGGATTGACTCACAGCAACAGCTGTAAAGTTCATCAGTGACAAAACAGGAACCAGTTCAAAGGCCCTCATATACATACATACATACATACATACATATACATACATACACACATATACATACTCTCAAACATACCTGAAAGCACTCAAATGACTGAGATCTCCAAAAAATTAGATCGTTACATGCAACAAGGTATTTCATCAAAAAAGCAAAAAGAACACGCAGACTAGGAAAACATTTTGACAATGACATACCAGACAAGGAACTAAGTTCTAACTAAACCTGTAGGAAATGTTGAAATCTCAACAAGAAAAAAATCAATCCAATTTTTCAATGGACAGAAGATACAAGCAGACACGCCACGAAAGATGGCATTCAGGTGACTAAAAACACGAACCAATGCCTGTAATTGTTAGCATCATAATGTGAATTTTAGCAGCCATCCTCGTATTTAGGCTCTGGACCCAATAGGAATTTATTCTAAATCCTTACTATCCTCTTTCTCTTAGAGGTCTTTCTCAATTTTACCTGGTTTTTATTGCTGGTCCCTGGGTTTGATGTGTGCCCTTGTTTTGTGTGTTGAGCTGTATAGGGAAACTGAGATGAGTGGCTTTATAAAGACAGTAGCTGGGTTAATAATGGCCTGGTGGCATGGAAGGAGAGGGTAGCTGATTTCTGGAGTCAACGTGAGTAGAAGATGGAAGAAAAGGTTCCAAAGGTCGTGACCACAGTGGCATAACCTTTCTTGATATGATGCGAACTCTTGAATTATATGATATGTGCATTATAGCTCAATTAAAAATAAAAAAGACTTACTTACTGGTTGGAGAGAGACAGGTCAAACCAGCAAGACTTAAACCCTTAGTTACCCTGTAGGTAGGCAACTAAACTCATCTCGGTAGCTTAAATGACAGCCCAACAGTAGACAACTCTACAATGGGAACAAAAATACCAGCGAGGTCTGCGGACCTTAGAAAATGTGTATGATATGAAAAGAACAACATTTGCCTAAGGACAATGTTCAGGAGGGTTAGGGAAGAAAGAAGTGGTATAATATTAGATGGTGATATTATTAGAAGTAAAGACAAAGCAGGGTAGGAGTTGGGTCCAATGGGGAGAGTAGAGATCGCAATTTTTTAAAAGGTGGTTGGGTTGGACCTCATTGAGCAAAGACCTAGTGGTGAGGGAATGAGTCCAGTGGGTCTCTGAGGAAGAGCATTGTAGGCAGAGACTGGAAGCTCAGCTGCCCATGCGAGAGGAAGAGTAAAGCAATGACACTGTGGGGCTCTGCAGGCTGCGGGCAGATCACCCGGGCCCCTGCAGGCTGCTGTTGCAATAAGGTAAGAACTATTATGGGATTTAAGCCAAAGAGCAACATAATCTGATGAAGTGTGAACTCACAGAGAGTTGATTACCACTTATGGTGGCTCTACAGGGCAGGCTAGTACTGCCCCGGTGAATTTACAAGACAATGGCGCTTCCTTTAAAAAAAATTAAAGAGAACATTTACTAAGTCCTAAAAGAGATAAAGAACCCAAAGATACAGACATCATCTGGATAAAGGGGCCCACTAGCCCCAGGTTAAAATGGCTTCTGATTGGGGATTCACAGTTGGGAAACACGACATGGCTGTAACTCTTTCTGGGTATGGAATATGCCTCCTTTTTCTCTTGCAGCGGAGCTGGCGGTTTTGAACTGCTGACCGTGTAGTTAGTAGCCCAGTTGAAAGCAGTGGTTCTCAACTTTCCTAATGCTGTGACCCTTTAATACAGTTCCTCATATTGTGAGGATTCCACACACACACACACACACATTATTTTCATTGCTACTTCATAACTGTCATTTTGCTACTGTTATGAACCCCTATGAAAGGGTCGTTTGACCCCCCCCCAAAGGGTTGAGAGCCACTGGCTTATAGGATCACGGCAATGTAGGACAGGCTGAGAGGCTGGGGAGAGGAGCAGCAGAGCTGGGAAGGAGTGGTTCAGGCCACGTCCATCTCCAGGGAGGACCTCCGGTTGACTGACAGACTAGGTAGGACTCCCTCAGTAAGAGCTATTAAGGGATTCCAGGATTTGAGCCGTGGCCCCTGGAAAGGGGGGTTGTCACGTGTGCGTGAAGGGGAC
This sequence comes from Nesogale talazaci, assembly GCA_004026705.1. Lineage (NCBI taxonomy): Eukaryota > Metazoa > Chordata > Mammalia > Afrosoricida > Tenrecidae > Nesogale > Nesogale talazaci. The sequence goes on from PVJH01048612.1 coordinate 7,661, forward strand.
TGCAGCCATCTCAGGAAGCAGTCCTTACACTGAGTGACTTTCCCTAACAGAAACTGACTCCTCGTGCTCATCAAGCCCCACTGACACATAGTGAGACGCAACTTGAGCAAGAGTTGGCTCGGGAAGAACATTTAGCTGAGGACACCCGCGATCCACCGAGAGGTAGACTGGGAAACGAGGGCGTGACTCCCGCATGCCCGTTCCACTGTACGAACGTGGTGGCTGGAAGCAGTCTCCAGAAAACCACCTTGCTGACCCACACCAGCAAGGAGCTTGCAAATATGACCTGACTTGGTGCCCCGGCAGGGACTGGACAGTTGGGACAGCAATCTTAGGACAAAGACTGCAGCTGGAGTCTCTCCCCTTGTTTAGAAGAGTATTGAAAATCAACATAGGACATCAATTCTTCAGGGAGTGCCTGCACGTGAGCTGCCCTGTAAGACCAGCATGAATGGTGACTGGTTACCTCTACCCGAAAGGATCATACTAGAAGGTTCTGGATAGGACAGGGGGAAAATGTACAACAGAACTCATGAAAAGACCAGGTTCGTTGGTCAAATAGAGTCTGATGGAATATTACCCCACCCACCCACCCCCAGAGCCTTAGCCACTCTTCAGGATTGGAACAGAACCACCCTTTGGTTCAATTTTCATCCAAATAACAGCGCTAAGAGGGGAATAATAACGTTAGGTAGCCGTGCAGACCTTAGAATCATCAACCATTTCTGATCAAAGCGGCAGCATTTGCCCAATGACAAAGTTCAAAGCTTTTGGAAAGAAGAGAAGGTAGAAACAAAAAACACAAGGGGTGTTGTGGGCATTGTGGGACATTGTGGGAATTGTAACCAATGACATGAAACAAAGTGTATCTGGCTGGCTGAATGAAAAGCTGATTTGTTCTGTTAACCTTCACTGCACAATAAACTGAAACCAAAAAACCCAAACGCATCTGCGGGTAGGCCAGAGCAGTGGGGAAGAGCTGGAGTCCGGCTTTGGGCATGCCTGGCTTAAGTCTTCCATATCAGAGTGCAGACGGCCGCGTGAATCCAGCATTCCAAAGAAAGGTCCGGCTGGCGATCACGATGTCAGGGTTGCCAGGATGGAGACGGGCATTTAAAAGCCTGAGGCTTAGATGAGCCTGCCAACAGGGTGAAGGTAGAGAGAGGAGGGAACCAACAATCTGACGCTGGGCCCTGCAAAATTTGAGAGAAAGAAGACAGAAAGTGCAGCTGGGACAAGATATGGGGAAAAACCACTTGGTCCTAGAAGTCAAGTAACAAAGGTGTTCCCAGAGGGTGGACTGAACACAGGAAAGCTGGGAGAGGAGGAGGGGGAGGAGATGATAATAGTGTGCAGGGGGGCGGGGAGGGTTGCTGCAGAAGGAAAGCAGTGGGGGAGGAGGGACTGTGGGCAGGTGGCCCCTGGTCAGCTCTGGCCAAATGATCCACAAGCCAAACCACCCTCTGCTCTGCGGGAGAGAGCTGTGGGAGTCTGCTTCAGTAAAAATTTTCAACTGTGGGAAAACGCTAGAGGAAAATTTGTTCTTTCCTCTCGTGGATTACGCATCAAGACCAATTCAACAGTAATGGGTTAGGCTTTGGTTTTTGTTGGGGTAAGGGTTTTTTGTTTGTTTGTTTGTCTGGACAACTGCTTGTGCCATGTTTACCAAGAGTTTCAGAATCACTCTTAATAAAAATAAACAGTCCCGCAGCCAAATGTTGACATTGTTGTCCGGGACTATCAAATCAATTTCTCCTCCTGACCCCTTGTCAGAACAGCTTCATGCGGTTTGCGAGGCTGTCATCTTTAGGGGAGCAGATTGCCAGACCTTGCTCCCACAGAGCCTCTGTGTGGGTAGAAGCACCAACCTTTCTGTTAGCAGACAGGTTTTACCCCCAGCATCTCCCAGGGCTCCTTTTACAGTGGGAGTCTACTCAGCAACACAAAGGAATTAGCCAAAGGTACACGCACACAGCAGCATGGATGAATGTGAAAGCAGTCTGTTGTCCTGAAGAATGCAGACATACAGCTAGCTATATGGTGTATCCATACAAACAGAACACACACACACACACCCCACTACTGTCAAGTTCATTCTGATGGGGAGCAACTCCAGACTGCCCCACAGTGTTTCCAAGGCTGTAACTCCTTAAAGAAGCAGACTGTCACATCTTTCTTCTGCACTTCGTGATGAGCACCCAAGCTGTAGCATGGAGATGCTTTATATATGTCACGTGATCCCATCTCTGCTCCATTCTAGAAAAGACACATGCCATTGTTGGTGGCAGAGATGAGAAGTAGCCAGCGCACGGGGTTGGTGGAGGCTTTCTGGAGGGAGGGACATGCCCTGGACCTTGACGGTGGTCACCGTCGGAATGCAGTGTGCACTTCAGGGCGCCTTCATAGTGTGCGTCAAAGGGGCCCTGGAGGAGCGGTGTCCAGTGCTCAGCTACTGACTGAAAAGGCGTACATTTCAACACCCCCTGCTCCCCGGAGCAGGCTGGGGCAGTCTCAGGAGGCAGGCTGGGGGAGGTGGAGCCTGGGCAACCCAACGGGGCAGTTCCACTGTGCCCGGTAAGGATCGCTAGGACTCCTGGTCCATTCCAGCACGGTGGGTTTTTGGTCAGTCATGACAAGATAACCATTTATCAATGGAGACGCCATAGAATGAACAAACAAACCCCCAAAGGCCTAGAGAAGTCTGACAAGGGCGTTTGCTAATTCTTGCAAGGGAGGAGCGTGGGCGTGCGTGCCCGTAGTGGGACAGGATGCAGTAGCAGGGACCCCTGGGCTTGCAGCTCGGAGCCTCTTCTGCAGGACCCAGAGGGCACTTCCCCACCAGCTCCCCTACGGTGCCCCGCGGTCAGTTCGAAGCCCAGCTGCCCCGCGGGAGAAAGCGGGGCTTGCATTCTGGTCCCACGGAGGGTTAACGTCTCTGCACCTCACAGGGGCCGGTCCGCCCTATCTCCCAGGGTCGCTCTGAGAAACACCCGACCGCCGCCAGGGCCTGGCCCCGCCCCTGGCCCCGCCCCCCGCGCTCCTGGCC
>PVJH01048613.1:0-10709 GCA_004026705.1 Nesogale talazaci
AAGTCCTCTCAAAAGCAGGGACAGAGAACTTCATGCCCATCAATAAAGAATAGCCACCAGAAAGCAGATCACATGCAAAGTGTATGCATTAAGACTCTTAAGAGGCACATGAACAAGTAAAACGTGTCTTCAGGGTGGGGCCTTATTTGCAGAGTGGGGTGCCCTTTGGGCATCTATCTGCAATAAAGGAGCTTTGTACCACTTGCTTGAGCAGGGCAGAGGCCAGGCCATATGGCTGAGAAGCTGAGGACCAGAGGTAGATGGAAGAACAGAAAGCACCAGGCCTGCTTGCATGGCTGAGAATGTGCTGTGGAGAAGTGGGTCATAATCCTTAATGTTTCCTGATCCTGACTTGAGGTAGCTTGTTTATTTCCCTAATACACCCCTGTAATTGTGAGTATTGTCTATGACTACTGTGTGGCCATTGCTCTGGATTTTTGAAGCAAGCAGATTCAAGAGTGCTGTGGGAGGGACGTTTGGTGTCCACATAGGGTAGAAGAAGTTGGAGAGTGGAGGCCCGTGTGACCTCTATCCCATAGGAATCATCCTTGAGCAGCTGTGGAGTTGGATACGTCTTCCTCTTTTGACAGCCCAGGAAGTCAGACCCCACACCATTTCCTCAGTGATCTATGTTCAATTCGTAGATGAATAAGAAGGAATTTCAAAAAGTTTGTGGAAATTGTTCATTTTTTAATTTTTCCACAAGTTTTTGAAACCCCCTCAGGTATACTGATATTTCTATCTTTGGTTTTGCTTAATCTAAATGCTTGAATTTCAAGAGAGTAAATGGACGTGTTGGGTCATTTTATTGCACACATTTCTAACAAGTGATTTTTATACACTTACATGATTAATTTTTTTTCATGTCTTTGAGTGACTATAATGTACCAAACATTGTTTTAAACACTAAGAATGAAAGAATGAGTAAAGCAAGTTCTTGCTTTCAGTTACAGATATTGGGATAAAACAAGATACTTTACTGTAGCTACCAAAATCCAAACTCACTGTTTTGGGGTTCATCCTAACTCATTGTAAGTTTATAGGTCAGGATAGAGCTCCCCCTGTTAGTTTCTGATACGCCAGAACTTGACAACTCCTCTCTCCTGCGTAATATCTGGGAGTTCAAACCACTGACATTGTAGTTGGTAGCTCAGTGTGTAATCCTCTCTGTTTCCTATATATGGTGTTTTGAGTAATATTTTATGTCACAAGGTATTTAGCTCAACCCATGTTATAAGATGTTTAGGTTTTTTCCAGTTACAAAAAAATGCTTTAAAGATAACATATTCTGAATGTTTTTCCCCTTACGTTCATTGTCTAGAGTTGAAATTAACTGATCAAATAGTATCCCTAGTTTTGTGGCTTTTGATTTTATAGTAAGATTGCTTTCCAAGAAGAAAAATGGCAAGTTAAGCCCCTCATGCACAGACTATGTTAATGCTCTGGTTACATGTTTAAAGAGTTTAAAGAGTTATAACTCATTTCTCCATTCACGAAATTTAAAACATTATGCAAAGAAAAGGGAAAAAACTTTAAACTCCTCTCATAATCTTTACCTAAAGTTCTGCAGATAGTGCCAAGTGGTACAAGACAGTGTTTAATCCAAATGTTATTTAGTATTATTGACCCATTTTCAAATTTTGTAGTAGAAACAGAGAATCCTGTCAGTTACAAAGGAAATACCGTTTCATCATCACACACTCCTGGTGACACTATATGACAGAGGAGAACTGGACCTGTGGGTTTCTAAAACTAGGTCTTTATGGGACTAAAAAGCTTCATCTTTCTATGTTGGAGTGGCCTGTGGTTTCAAACTGTTGACCTTACAGCTCAGCATTGACTTGTTCTGTCACTGGGCTTCTGCTTTCAGCATAGAAAATATATTTAGATTTTTTTTTTTTTTTTTTTTTACTGACACGATGAAAAATATTTTTAAGCCCCTGCTTTGCTTACAGAGCTGGAGGCCTGGTGTGTTCAGCTCTCTGCTCGCTCGAGTCTTTGCACACTTGGAAACGCCTGAGGCAGTTCTGCCTTGTCCTATAGGGTCTCTAGGAGGGAGTCATCTCGATGGCAGTGCACTTTATTTTGTTTGAGTCATAGAAAGTCATAATTAGGGAGAACATTACCAAATAATCAGGAACTAAAAGTGATGGCATTAAAATTTTTATTATTTTATATAAAATTTTTATTGCCTTATATGTTTATATTACTGGAACTAATATACAAGATAACTTGAGTAATACCAGTCTAAGGATGATAGCCTTGAGCCTTTGACTATCAAGCGGTCAGACTCTGGACCTAATATATTAAATATGCTTCTTTCAGTCTAACGATTCATCCAGGGATGCAATATGATTCGAGGCTGAGCCCACTGCCATCTAGTCAGTTCTGACTCATTAGTGACCTAATAGGACAGTATTAAGTTTCTGAGGCTTTAAATGTTTATGAGATTAAACAGCTGACCTTTCTATTAGCAGACCCATTGCACCACCAAGGTTTCTTGTCTGAGGGTATTCTGCAATAGTAGTGTCAACTTGAGATGATGTTGTTTGTACTGACTGTCAGCATTGGCATAGTGCTTGAGTTGGACTGTAGGCTGTAAGGTGAGCACTTCAAAGCCGCCAGCAGCTCCATGGAAGAAAGATGGGGCTTAGGACTCCGGTGAAGAGTTCAGTCTTGTCTTTTCTGGATAGTGACAATGATTATTAAATGTCCCTGGGGTTCTGAAAAGCATTTTTTAAAAAGCTTTGAATTAGATGAAGACTTATAGAACAGTTCTATAATGGTTTAGTATTCAACAGCTCGTGAATATGTTGTTTCATTATTCATTGGCAATCAATTATTTTTTTCTCTCCTTGCTCTTGTTCTACTTTTTCTGTCTACTCTTCTTCCAGTATTCAAACTCCCAGGACAATTACAACATACATAACCACAGGGGTCAGTTCTTGTGTCACTTGTGGTGTCCTCTCCAGCAAGAAATAGTTGGTGGTCTCTATTCTAAATCCTAGCTGACCCTATAGGACAGATAAGATTGTAATCTTAGAATCCTTTGAAGGGCTGCAGTGAGCAGCTCAGCCCAGTGGGTCTGAATTCAATGGCAGTGGCTTTGGGCTTGTTTACATGCAATGGAATCTCTGGGTTTATCAGACTTCCCAGCAAATTCCTATGATGACATCCTGATCATCTCTCTTAAGCCCTGCACCTCATTTGCTTTGAAAATATAGGTCATCATAATAACTGCCAGGTAAATTGCATAAGAATACCCAACATTTATGTAATTAAGTTCTTTTTAAAAAATAGCAGTCCTAAGACCTGCAAGGCTTGCCAATTCCATGTATTTGAGCAGGTTGGTTATTCCATAAGGACTCTATGATTGTATTTGTGGATTCCCGCCTGAGCTAAATAAAAAGCATCTTTTTAGCAGTTTTATTAGCACTTAATCCACATGTCATTCAATTCAGTAGTTCAATTATATCAAGAAGAGTTGTATGATTATCACCACAGTCATCAGTTCTAGAATGTTTTCTTATTCTTTGTACTCATTGGTATATATATCTTTTGATAGCTGAGCACCATCAACCTTCTTCACCACATTGTCTTATGCACCCACTTTGTCTTTGGTGATTGTGTCAGGAAGGTGAGCATCATGGAATGCCAATTTAATAGAACAAAGTGTTTTTGCATTGAGGGAGTACTTGAGTAGAGACCCAATATCCATCTGCTACCTTAATAGTAAACCTATAAATATATGCACATAGATCTAATTTTTTTAAATTGTGGCAAAAATATACACAACAAAACGTTCTTCAGTTCCACAACTTCTACATGTATAATTCATTGTCATTGATTTTACTCTTCATGTTGTACAACCATATTGATATCCTTTAACAAATTATTCCACCACCATTAACATAAACTCAATCCCTTTAAGCAAAAAGTCCTTTACCTTCACACATGGTAACCATTTAAACTTTGTTTTCTTTCCTTTTCATAAAGTAGTTTTCTTGATCTAGTGATATTCAGTCATGCACTTCCATAGTTAAATTGCTTTTAAAAAGAGTTGTATATACATCATCACAATCAGTTCTAATGGTTCCTCCCCCCTCCTGCACTCATTGTTTGCTCTCCAGTTCCCTATCCTACCCACCCTGACGATAAACCACTGCATCAGATATTGTCTTTATACCTAAAATCCACTCCTGTGCTTTATACACTGGGAAACCTAATAGAAACAGTAAGAACAATAAAACAAATAGTAGAAAATAATAAGATAAAGGTATAAATCATAAGAAAGCAAAAGAAAAAAACCGCCATCAATATTTTTAAAGCCAAAAAAATAAATATTTTTTTAAAGCCAGAGAAGAGATTTCTGTCATGGAACAGATTTCTATACTTAGTATAGAGTAAATTCAGTATGGTTCAAGAGGGAAGCCAACTGACCAAGTATAATATTCCATGGTTTGAGCTACTATCATCAAGTTTAAAATCCTTTTTGTCTGATAGGGAAGCTGTTCAAGTCCTTTGCCTGTCTAGCTGGTCTGCAGATGGATTTTGGGCTCCCATGGTCTGCCATATCCTTTTGCAAATTGGGTGTTTGTAATTTTTTTCTTTTATAAAATGTTATTCAAAAGTACCGCCGGCTCCAAGATAACATTTCATTTTAACTGTAAGTGGCAACAAATGCCATAGGAAATACAGATGTTTACACAGGAATGGAATCAAGGGTCAGCATTACCTCAGTTACCAAGAACAGCTTTCTTTTTGCCAGATTTCTTCATTCCACCTGTGGCCACGGGGCCCTTACCTGTGTCCTTCACTTTTAACTCCTCTAGTTTCTTTTGTTCTTCTTTCTGTTACTGCTTGAAAGCCTTCTCGTCCTTGTCCTCATTTCTGCTCGTTGGGGCTTCAGGGGCTACTTCTTGCCACCTTTGAGGCCCAACATGGCGCCTGCTATCCCTTCCCCAGACCTGCTGCCGAAGGGGTGTTCACAATTTAAGCTCTGATACCTTTCCATTCATCATATTTGATTTTGTTATTGTCATATTTAGATCACACAGACTGGTGTGCTTCTACTATGTGGAGTGAGTTGATACCTCACTTAGATGGATGTTTGTTTGAATACAAGCAAGCTGCGATGACCCAGATGGGCTTCTTTCTGATAACTGGTCCCCATCTGACTTTTTCATTGTTCTTTGCTGTAGATTCCACAACTCTGGTGATCACATCATGAGGATGATCATTGAGTAGGGCCATGATGTACATAAGTGTATTGTTTTCAGTAGATTCCAGTCATCTATCTTGTATTCTTCTGGATGTGCTCCCTTTGATGTGTTAGATAGTGTGCTTATAATTGCAATAAAACCCTTAAGTTTACACCTGTTTTCTCATGGATATTTGTAGTTCTGGAATTTACATTTCGATCTTTGATCCATCTTGAATTTATTCTTATCTGGTTCCCATATACAGAAGGAATACTTTCTACTTTTTCCTGTTGAGCAAAATGTTAGCCATTGGCTTTTCATATTTGTGATGTACATACATCATTTTCCTGACATATTTTTCCCCATCCTTCAAGTCTGTCTTTGATTTCCTGCCTTCGATTGTGTTTGTTTTTATGTGTAAGGTGTGTTTCTGATAAGTAGTATATTGATGCTTCTGTTTCTTTATCCAGTATGCTACTTTCTTGTTTTTCTTAAGTGGTGCTTTTATTCTATTCATTAACATCCAGTGTTGTATTGATAGGTATGAGTTTTTTGCTGTTATTTGATGTATTTTTTGAGTGTATGTTGCGCTAATAGTTTTTCTTGTCTCTGTATTTTGCATATTGCTTGACGTTTGTAGATTTTAACGTGGAATTTTCTTGTACTTTGAGAGTTATTTTGAGGTTCCAGCAGGGGCGCGCAGTTACTTTTACAACCTTGACCGAAGAACAGTCTTCTTCTATCTGGGAAAGTCATCCTATCCAACTGAGCATACAGATTTGGGAGGGATGCACATGATGCAGTGAGGGAGGAAGGGGACACTCGCCTAGCCAACTAGATCTGCAGAATTAACCCTGGTGGTCAATGGGGTGACAGACATCGCAGCTAGATCACTCTCCCATCTGGAATTGTCTTGTATCTCAATCTCAGTTTTTCTGCTGTTGTTAATTGTCTATCCAGAATACTATTTTTTGTAATCATGGTCTTGTTTTAACTCCTTTAACTTCTCTTTGTCTGAAAATACTCTTATTTTTAACTCCTTTAACTTCTGTGTCTGAAAATACTCTTATTTTTCTCTCGTATATTTGAGTGACTTGCTATGCTATATATAATATTCTTTGTTGGCAGCTTTTTTCTTTCAGAATTTTTTGTCACTATTGTCTTATGCATGGTTTCTGCTGAAGCATCTGAGCTTATCTTTATTATTTTCTTTTTTTTCCTTAAGTACTCTCAGAATTCTCTCCTGTGTTTAATATTTCAGTTTTACTGCAATATTGCTTGATATTTTTTGGCGGGGGGGAGTATAGTCTGTTTCTAGGATTCTCTCAGCTTCCTTGATAGTTGTTTTCTTCTTGTGCTGTTGTGGATGTTTCCTTCAAGGATTTTTTTGTGTACTGTTTGTGTGTGTGTGTCTGTGTGTGTGTGTGTGTGTGTGTGTGTGTCTGTGTGTTCCTGTTCTGGAACCCCAGTGGTCCACAAATAGTTCCTCTTGACATTGTCGCACTAGTTTCCTTCAGATTCCTTTGTTGTTTTAGTTGATTGTTCTCCTACTCACATCGCCTAAGCCCACATGGAAAAAACACCGCATCTTTGATCCGAGGATTGTAAATTTTATAATCCAAATTCAAAGGAGGGAAGATTATCAGATCTTAAATTGTGATGACAGTGCAAACACCCACTACATTTTGAGTAGCTACACAGGCAATAAGCCTCTGGTGATTCTTTCGAACCATGATTGAGGAATGGGACTAGCCCGGTTATCTGACAGAACAAACTGGTTAGCAGAGTATAGGAGATCTGACTATAGGAGATTAAAATGATAAAGTCTGACTTGAATGATTAAAACCTTGTCACTTGATTCCTCTTTTGATACATTTTGTGCTTAATCTGTTTTTAATATTTCCTGTGGGAAAAGATAAGCCAGTCAAGGTACAGTGTAGCAACAATGAAATATACAACTTTTCTCTAGTTCTTAAGTGCTTCCTCCCCAACACTATCATGATCCCAATTCTGCCTTACAAATCTGGTTAGACCAGGGGATGTACACTGGAGATGGAAACATGGGGAATTCAGGACAGATGATTCTTTTAGGACCACTGGTGAGAATGGTGATACCGGGAGGGTGGAGGGAAGGTGGAATAGAAAGGGAGAACCAATTGCAGGGATCTGCATATAATCTCCTCCCTAGGGTATGGACAACAGGGAAGTGGGTGTAGGGACACCCACCATCCTGTGGCTTTTTGCATATTGGGGTTTATCTCTGTTCTATTTTGTCATTGTTGGTAGCCTTCTTGACTCTTTATTATGTATTTTTCTATGTTGTTAGATATGTGAAACCCAGAATAGGTGAATCTATGGGGAGAACAACAGGAGTAAAGGTTCCTGGAGTATACAGTTGGAAGGTGGAGGTGGGTAAGGGGAAGCTGCTATCACAGAGTTTAAGAAGGAAGAGGAGTTGAAGAAGGAAGAAAATGTTTTGAAACTTATTTTGGTAGCAATTGTATAACACTTCTTGATATGATTGAACTATGAAATGGTATGTTGGTCTTGTTTAGCTCCTAATAAAATGATGGTGGGGGAATATATTTCTTTTTTGTCAGGTTGTTGTTTGTTGTGCATTTTTTGATATGTAGCCCAATATTATCTGCTGGTTTTGTGGTATCTCACAGCTTTTAGTGGTGGTAAGGAGGTTGCATTATGTGGGGCTTGTTAACTCCTTTAAGTGGTGAGAGGGAAGAATAATAGATACCTCAGTTCAAGTAGACCAAAAGAAGAGAAGAAAGAAAGGAAGATAGGAGAAAGGAGATAGAAGAAAATAGACAAAGGAAGGAAATAAAAAAAGAAAAAAGAAAGGGTAATCCTAATTTTAAAATATTAGAAACATATTTAAGAAAAAAAGAAACACTAGGATTACTTAAAAAGAAGTCTTCAAGAACTTTTGCTGTTTGGTTGGGATCTGTGGACTACCTAATAGCTGGTGTGAGCAATAGTAAGCTGTGCTGCTATAAGAAGGATAAGAGGCTATGGGAGCATGCTCTCCTCAGCTCCCCTTGGTGGTCCCCGTGGAGTTGGGAGATGAGAGGATGGGAGAGGGCTCTTGTGAGGTTTTATTTAGAACAAAAGCTTATATATCTTTGGGGACATGCAAGCCCCTAGATTACAGATAACCGCCCACATCATAGGAAGGGGTTGTAACACAGCAATACAAGCAGTAGGAGGGGAATGACCTAGGGACGTGTAGGCAGTAGTAAAGGGAAGGCATAGCGGTACCTATGTGGCAAGCTGGGTGCACCCTCGACTCAGTATAGCAGCCTAAGAACAGTGACAGAAGGGAGTGGGCCCTGCTTCGGGTGAGTCAGACTCCATGTCTACTGCTGCTCATCCTTAAGGAGGCTAGCCTCTCACCCACTTTGCTTGACCTCCTAGTGTACTGTCATCGACCCTGTGCAGCAAGCAGCATCTTGGGCTTGGCATATATTTGGGGGAGACAGCTTGGGAGAAATCTTTGTTTCCCATAATTCCCCCTTTGGTCTTATGTATTTAAACCAAAAGAATTACAGGGGCTGCATGGTTACACTTTGCCGGACAAGAACAACTCAGTGACTGGTGATTTAAAGAGCAGGTTTATTGAAGAGGAAGATAGAGAAAAACAAAGTAGGAAAAAGAAGAAAGACGTGCACAGGTTGCGAGAGACCAAGTCCTATGCAGGGGCCATGCTCAGAGAGAGGCGGGAGGCGCCCTGACAGTTTACAGGCTCAAGTTTTTATTGGGCTAAATAAATAACCTTATCTTGTCACCTATGTAAGCAAGCAGCAGTGACAGAAGCAGAGTCCTGCAATTAGCCTCGACACCCGGGCTCATCCGGGAACACAGTGAATGGGGCCAGTTCATACTTTACAGATGAGGGTTGAGACTTTTCACAGGTGGGCAAAGACTGGAGCTCGGGACATCCCCGTACTATTAAAGGTAGGGGTTGAGACATTCAAGGCCAGGCAGTTACTAGAACTCAGAAACATCCCTGTTCTCAAATGGTTCTTGTGTGGCTAATAGTTTAGCCGTCTGCAACATTGAAAGCAGTCAAGACAAAGTGGATGACAATGTAGCCATACCAAAAACTCAGGCTTCTGGCAGGCTTAAGGCTTTTGAATTCGGTGTCAGGGTGTCGAGCCTTCCCATGCCCATCTACCACTGGGGCAAGGTATGAGAGGAGTTGGATGCCGTGGTGGGAAGAAAGAGAGGAAATAGGAATGTTTGCTTCTGTAGGAAGATAGAATCAACCATGTGTTCACTTTAAGACAGTGATAGTTTAAGGGGAGAATCAGTGGAAATGATAGACTACCACAGGAAGATGTACTTGGACTCTATCTCCAGCTACCAGAGTGGTGGCCATCTTACCATGGAATACTGGCCATCCAGATTCCCTCTGTACCAGTCAGGGAATAGGAGGTCGTAGACATCTTTCCCTCAGTAGTAGTTTCCCACAGTAGGGGTTACAACTTGACCTGCTAACTGCAAGTTCTCATTTGGACAGGAAGTTGCCCTTTTGACCATAAGGGATTATTCTAATGAGGACCCGAGGTGTAAGCACTGCAAAAACAGTTCAGAGGTCTTTGGCTACACAAGGGAGAAAAGGAACCCAACTGCTCACTAACCCAAGGCTGACTGCCACAAGGCAGAAGTCAGACATGCCCCACCCTCCATGTTTATCTTAATCTAGTGTAACACCACCTGGTAGAAAACCTCCCGGGAGCTCGACTTTTCTGATGGATTTGCTGGTCCTTTTCAGTGGCTATAAAGAACTCACAGATGACACTCACTGTTAAGGGGTTGCTTTGTTAGGAAAGTGAACGAATTTCCAGAAGTCAGTGTCAGAAAACATTTAGGATATAACCTGATGAGAAGGCTACCGCAAAACCTCTCTTTAGCCAAAGTTTCTCTACCATATGGTTTCATGGCCTCTGCCTCCGTAGTCCTGGAAGCCTACTTCCTGCTGTACCTCAAGGTCTCACTTTCTTTTTGCCTCACCTCTGGTCTGGGCCTGCCTGTTTTCCTTGTCCCCAGGTCTCCAAGGCACATCTGGTGCCTCTGATCTCAATGACAGCTGCTTCAGGTAAAGAAGAACCTCAACTGTGCTTTGCTAGTGTATCTTGTTTCTTTAGGATCCCTGGAATCCTTTCTAGTTCTACAGCTGCGATATCTCTATTACCGCGCGCGGGGAATGGCAAATGAAACTAACCAATACCCTCAGCCCACGTTACCCACACCCTATGAGTCTCACTTCTTCATGTGGATGAGGGAGAAATGGATCGAAGAGTCATATTAAGAGATTTCACTTCACCACAAACATATTACTATTTCTATGTATAAGTATCATGTTTAAGTTTAGGTGACACTTCAGTATATTTTTTCTCTCTAGTTACAAAAGTAAGATAATTTCATAGTTAAAGTCATCAAGCATTGCTTAAAATGAATAAAACAGAAATTTGTAATTCCTAGAGGTAACCTGTT
>PVJH01048614.1:0-10708 GCA_004026705.1 Nesogale talazaci
CTCTCTCTCTCCCTTCCTCCTTTCTTCCCTCCCTCCCTCTCTCCCTCCCTCCCTCTCCTGCATTTTCTCCCACCCATTCTTTCTCATTCCCTCTCTCATACTTACCCTCCACAAAAAAGGCATTTGACAACATTAACTTCGGTAATGTTACAGGAAGTGAACGATAAACGTGACATAAGATATTTGTCAGACCAGCCAGTCCGAAGAAAAAATACATAGTAGAATGTTGCCAGCTTCTGAGCCACTTCCAATGGCCTTCTTTATAATCATATAAAGTCAGGTAAGGTTCACCATGAATAAATTGTGTCCCAGTGATACCTGCAGAAGAATAAGAGTTTTAACAATGGTCTCCATAATGTTATCTAGATTTTGGGAGATATGAGATAAGTTCATTGCTCCGGCCAATCTCCAAAACTCCAAAACCACACTCATTTCCATCAGGCCGATGAGGAGTCAGAGCAACGTGGAGGCACTGCCCCTGTGGGGTTCTGAGATGTCACTCTTTACAGGAGTGGAAAGCCTCATCTTCCTCCCTTGGAGAGCCTGGGGGTTTCCAGCTGCTGACATTGAGGATAACAACCCATCCTGTGACCCACTATGCCACCAGGGCTCTTCACACCAGCCCTGGATCTGTTTTACCTTCACTCTCTTTTCCTAGACACTTTCCCAGTAACAGCATTCTTTCTTTGTGATTCTTTAAAGTTACAAATAGTAACTCAGATAATCAATATCCATCACAAAAACTTTTCCACATCTTCTATGTTGGTGACCTTACTTCCACTTCCCATTTCAAAGGAGTGGTTAAGATGAATTCTGAATGATTTGGGTGCTTAGGTTTGCAAGATCAGTGCTCTAGAAGATGGGTACTGTTTTCTTAGAAATTACATCATTGGTAACTGTTAAGAAGTACAGACTATGCTTGGTTCAGTGTAAAATTGCTAAAGAATTCAGCTCACTCACCACCCCCAGCCCCCAATAAGTTGAACTGTTCAGATGCATAGAGCATGTAGTTTAGTCAGTTATACAAACAGTGAAGCTATGTAGAGACACTGTTTGATTTTTTTAGCCTATAGAGTTTGACAAAGAAACTCATTTCTTTGGAATAATCTTCTCAGTAATGTGAAGGCCATTAGCAAAGAGCTAGTGCCATTAATAAAGAGGAATACATCCAGTAGAGAAATAGGATGTTGCATATTTCGTAAAGAAAAGCTAGAATAGAACTCCAGGAAGACCACACACATTCATAGACCATCCGTGGTCAATGAAAGGTCTTCGAAGTTGTCTGACTTCTTTCTTCTCATTCAGAAACAAGCAAACATCGTATATAAGACAAGGACTTCTTCCACACTGACTCTTCCGTATAGCCTGACAGCAATGACTTCTTATTGATTTACCATAATGGATTCATTACACTGCTTTATGGCTTCCGTGTGATTCTGAAAAATGATTTCTGGTCTAGTCTACTCTTGCAGATATTAGAATAATTGAAATACAATTATTTCACGTGTGCCAAACTAATTTTATGAAGAAAATTCTCTTTGACTTGACAGGCAAGTTAATTACAGTAATCAACTCATCACAGACTAGTGATCACTTTCCTAACAAATTATAGCAATAGAAATTATAACTAGAATATGTGCTAAGGAAAATGTTTTAATTCACTTTAGCAATTTCTTGATTTGGTATTGAATTTTTTTGCATAAGAAATAACTAAAAGGAGAAATTGAGGACAGAAATATCTACTTACCAATTAAAGCCATGCAAATCATTGTGGTTCCTTCCACAATTTCTATTTGATCAAATGATTTGGATTTCAAGTAGCAACTTCGCTTGTACTTTTTGCATGTATACTTAAAAATGTCTTTTGCACTCCACCACAGACCCAAGAAATAGAAAAAGCTTCCAGGGAGGGCATGGCCTATGAAATCACCACTTTCCATCTAATAAGATAAAACATACACAATATGAGAACACAACATTGATTAATTCTATAAAATGGACCTTTAGATGATAATGTATAAAATAACAGCTTCAAAGGATAAAGCGTTACTACTGACAGTAGTACAGCTCATGACAATATCAATAAGACTAATAAGAGTGATTATTTACATTTATTTAACACACTGTTCATGTTCTAAACGTTTTATATGAAATCTCTATCCTATTCTTTACAGCATACTCATGAAAATGAGATTGTTTTACCATTTTCAACTTAGGATAGAGGTGGAGAGAAACAAATGACTTGTTAAAATTGCACAGATATTAAGGAACTGTTCCGTTGTGTTTTTTTTAAAACAGAAAACACCAAAGTATTTTTAAATGTTAACATATACTTCACCAGGTAATTGTACACTGTGCATATTTAAAGGAGAGCACCTAAAGTGATTGGAACAAATGTTGAACAAATGTAACATAGCTGGATAGAATAATTTTAAGTGTGGCTGTGGGAGATAAAATAAAGTATTTTAATGAGATGTGAAAAGACCTTGAATAACAAACCAAAAAGAAAACATGCTTGGCATTTCTCAAACTAAGAGAACTGATGTAAATATGCAAACTTTAAGTTGCCATATTGGAGGATTTTATGGGAAAATATTGTACAATGCTACAAACATCAAAAGAAGATGAAATAAAGAACAATCATTAATACACAATAGACACAGCAAAGACCCCAGCAGGAGATAGCATATGATAAACAACCAATGGTTTTAAAAGGTGATGACCAAATTGCATTGAAGCTGTTGTTGGGGGGGGGGGGAGTGGGGGAGACCTCAAGAATTGATGGAATACTAACTGTGATTAGTAATATTAGAATAGTTACTTGACAAGTAAACTTAAAATTACCCACAATTGAACAAATTCCAAGGAGAGGTGACTCAAAAATATGTAACTTATCAAACAGCATTCTTAATAGTACATACAAGTAAAACAATGCTAAATATAATTCAAAAACTATTGCAACATTACATTATCAGGCATACTGACAGGAGCTGACAAATATTCAAGCTAGATTCAAAAGAGGGCATAGAACAGGGGTTATCATTTCTGATGTGAGAAGGCTCTGGGATGAAAGCAGAAACTACTAAAGTTTGCTTGTGCTTTATTAACTATACAAAGGAATTCAGCTGTATAGACTTTAAAAAATTATGATCGATGCTGAAAAAAATGAGACAGACATGCGCGAAAGAACCTGTATACAGCACAAGTGACAGTCATTCCAACAAAAGAAAAAGTTGCCATTTGGTTTAAAATCAGGAAAGATCCGCATTAGGGTTGTACCTTTTAATCAAATTCATCCCATCTATATACTGAGCATGTAGCTTAAGAAGTTAGACCAGATGAAGAGGAATATGGCAACATGACTGAAGCAAGATTTATTAAGAGTCTGTAATATGCAGATGACAAAACTATGCCTGCTGAAAGAAAAGAGGACTTGAAGCACTTACAGATGAAGACTAAAGACTACAGCCTTCAGTATGGCTTATACTTCCACATCAAGAAAGTAAAAATCCTCACAGCACAAGTTTAAGAAGACAAGTGATTGAAGTTTTTAAGGATTTAATTTTATTCATACCTGTAGTCATCATTAATGGATGTTGAGAATTAAATGACTGGCTCAAATCTCACAGAAGTCAAGGCATGTATTGTGCATTGTACAAATCTGTTGCGAGGACATTCCATAATGAATTGAAGAACAAAAGTATCACTTTGAAGACTAAGTCAAGGTATTTTTAATTGCCTCCTATGCTTGTGAAATCCAGACACTAAAGATGAAAGCCCAAAGATGAACTGATGCCTTTGAATTGTGTTCTTGAAGAAGACTGTTGAACACACTTACAAAATAACCACAGCAAAATTCTATCTTGGAACAAGTGCATCCTGAAGACTCCTGAAAGCAAGAACAGCAAGACTTGGTGCCACGTATTTTGGACATGCTATCAAGAGAGGCCAGACCCTGGAGAAGAACATCACGCTTGGTAAAATAAAGAGTCCAGGATAAAGAAGACCTTCGATGATATGGATGGACACTGTGGCTTCAACAATGGGCTCAAACGTAGCAAGGAATCTGAGCATGGGGCTTGACAAGGTAAGAATTCAGTGTTTCATTCTGTTATGCATCCAGACAGTGTGAGACAAAACTGACTTGACAGCCCTCACCTATAACAACAGCAACATGTGATGGATCTGCATTTATGCTTTTGACAAATGAAACAAGTTGAAAGCGTCGACACAACTCACTGCATAGAACATTTCGTATGTCTCGCTTGGAACATGTGGAAGAGACCGTTATTGTTGTTAGGTGGTGGCATGTGAGGTCTGACTAATAGCATCTCTGTGTCAAATAGAATGAACCCCTGCCCAGTCTTGTGGTATGCTCCCAATTGTTAAGTTTGTTTCCTTCTGCCAATCCGTTTTGTAGAGAGATTTCCTCTTTGTTGCTGACCCTCTACTTTACCAAGCATAATGTCCTTTCCCAGACCATTAGTAATCAACAAAGATCCACGGGCCCCTTCTCATACTTTTCCCAGAATCTCAGCCGGTTAGGTTGTAATCCTGTTTCCAATGTGACAAGTGAGAGGACTTCTATATAACGCCTATCTGGGCAACCATAGAAACTATGTGTTGCAGATAACATCCTCACAGCCCAGAGAAATGCCAAACCACCTGCTTCAGATTTTGAAAGCAGCAACATCTACTGTGTTAAGTAAGAAGTGACACTTGGAAATTCATTGTTATAAGATCTGAGCCCAGTTTAGTCATGCCAAGACAAGTCAGGTTATAAAATCTGTTCCCAGAATTAAAATATGTTAGATTTACCTTTGACTAACAAACAGAAATATTTCTTATTTTTCGTCAATGCTGCTTAATAAGGGTTACAACCTTATTTTGGGGAATAGTGTCTCACACTGCCTGAAATTGTGTGTTCTAAATGATGTGCATTTCTCTCTACTCAAATTTAGCATACTGTCAGCAGTGTAATTTAGAGTCTGACAACATCCTTATTATTGTGACATGAAGCCAGATCTAGGGAAACTCAGGAAAGAGGATTTCAGGCCAGTTTATCAGAGTTCTGGATCTGCTATGATGCATAGTGTACCTTCCAGTTAAGCCCAGACTTCCCCTGGGGCTACTTTCACATCTCTCTGCCATACTGTGAAGCTTTTAAAGGAAACTGTGAAACTTACACAAAAGCTAAATGTCTCAAATATCTAGTTGAGATCATAAGTAGATATTTCAGAAGATTGAACTTTGGATTTGTATGTTCCTGTGAATCATACAGTGGACTGATTCTATCACATGGTACTAAATACAGGGTTGTCTTAACTATGACTTTAATTAGTGACAAGGCTTAGGTTATATCCCTTTGTCTCTCTGAACTTTATATCTTAATCACTAGAAGGAGGAGTTGAATTTAGATGATATCTGAAGGTACTTCCTGCTCTAAAAGCCTGGGATTCTTATCCTGATCAGAGGATTTTGGAACTCTCCTGTTTTTTGCATTATCCACCCAGCTGGAATTGAAAATACCTACAGTCTATACATTACTTGAACCTGCTGAAGAAGTTGGCATATTTTAAGAAGCCTCACAAGTTTTATATCATCTGATAAAGCATGCCTCCTTGCAGTAGTTTATCCTAAACATACCATTGGAAGTGATAGGAACCACACCTTTTTTATTAATATATATCTTTATATATATTATCATTCCAAAGTCCAATCACTTTAAGCAGAATTGTACAATGTCTACTACAATCATTTCCCAAACATTTATCTTCTACATGACCCTTCAGCGCTCTTTCACACCCCAATCCACTGATAAACGTGCCATCCACAAAAAAAACCCTTATTCTACAAGCTGTCCATATGGGCCCATATGTTCTTAGTATACTGAATAACTACATGAGGCAGCATGTAAAAATCAGATTCTCAACTATCTTAAATAATAAGGAATAGAGTTGATAAGACTAATAGGTTAAAAAAATGGGGTAGAGAACTTGGGACTTGTACTGGCTAGATCAGAATTCCAACTAAATGAATGAGCTACTTGGCGGGGGGGGTGGGGGGTGGGCGCAGGTTATGCTAACCTGGCATCTGTAAGAAAACATGAGCATAGGTCAGCCTGTCCATCAGCTCACAGTTTGATAATTTTCTTTCGTTATGCAACTGGGATAAAAGTCTCTCTGGAGAGGCCGGCTCCTCTCTCTGTCCCTCACCTTCCTGCTGGTAAGTCATTCTGAGACCTGCTAGAACCACTGCCATTAGAGCCAAAGATGTTGCACCCGCCAGCCGGTGATCTTCCTGCATCAGACATCTCTGCATGTGGCTGTGTGGGAGAGAAGAGGGACTTATGGACAAGTATCAGATTTATCGACTTGAGTTAGTCTAAGTTAGGCTGGGATGATTTCCTGATAAACACTTACTTCTTGATACAAGGTTCTTATATATATATATATATATATATACACACACATATATATATGTCATTGGAAACTAACACTGTAGGAAACGTGATAGGGACTATATTCCCTAACTTGTAACTGAGGGACTCTGGAAAGCTAATATTCCATGGTAGGAAAGGCTACTTTGGTAAGTTGGAGGTAAAATCCAAGTACGCTATCCTGCTTTAAATATTCTTCCCTTACAGCTATGCTGCCTTAAATTAGACACATTGTTGAGTCTATCTCCTTATCCAAGCAGACATCCTTTTGCTATCTCTTCCTCCCAATATTAGCCAAACTCCCACATACCTTCCCCCAATGCAGGTATTAGGCTTCCTCACCTGTGAGTTCAGAGACCTTGATGCAGTTACCGCAAACTCTGTGGGGCATGTAACTGCTGAATATGCATGTACTAGGCTAGCTATAAATGTCGCAAGTAAGTAAAGGCTCACTCTCTTCTCCTAGTTACACATGAACTGTCAAAAGGAGCTGAGGAGAGCAATCTACCATAAAGTGTGTCTGACACCTTTATTGTATTCTCCCTCTTATATTTCCTATCCTCTATGACCTACAATCTTTATATATTAGAGCCATGCAATTACGCCTACTGACCCTTTGCTTTAGGAGAGTTGATTTCCTTTGACAATAAGTGTCACTGTTTTCCCAGTAAGCCCAGCTTGGCACAATGCCTTATGAGCTATGTGATTTTGAACAAGTTATTTCACCTCTTTCACACAATGGAACAAATAGAAATATCTATCTCATAACACATGAGGGGTTTTGGTGGCCTAGTGGCTATACATTGAGCAGGTAAGAAGAAGATCAACAGTGTGAAACCACCAATGCCTCCTACGGAGAAACATGAAGCTTTTAAGATTCATGTTAAGATTCTTTTATAAGATTATATTTACAACCTTTGTGACTTCGCATGAGTGAATGGATGAGTCCTTCATAACACTGCTGTCAGAACAAAAATGAGTTATTCCAATGAAAATAGCCATAAAACAAATGCAACTCTTTTTAAAAAGTCCATGTTATCCCCAACTCATGACAAGGAATATAAGTGAAACTACTGAGTGAAACAAAAAGGAAACCAAATTTGAATTGTAATGAACCTATCCAAAGCAAACAGCCATATAGAGGGATAGTAAACAATTTCACATTATCCTCAACTCACCCCAAGTAAAACAAAAGTAAACAAAGAAAGCTACCAAGTCAAATAAGATGAGGAAGATTTAAGTGCAGAAAATAAGAAGCACCTACAAACAACTATTATGCATAATGTCTCTAATGTTTTCTCTGGTGCTGGTTTACAGCAGTGGCTCCCAACCTTCCTAATGCCACAACAATTTAAGACAGTTTCTCATGCTGTGATGAGCCCCCCGAACCACAAAATTAATTTTGTTGCTATTTCAAAACTGTAATTTTGCTACTGTTATGAATCAGACCACCCTTATGAAAGGGTCTTTTGATCCCCAAAGAGGTCATGATCCACAGGTTGACAACTGCTAGTTTAGAGGATCTATGATCTTTCACAGTTCTTTAACACTCTCACTCTAATTAGAGAAACTCCTCGAAAGTAAGGTGCCTACATCTATTCTTCTTTCTATTCCCAATTGTACCTGGAGATAAATAATGACATCATCAGGAGTCTCTGGATGGTGCAAACGATGAGAGGTTATACGTTTGAGAACAACTAGAGACTCCTCTGAAGAGAAACCTGGGAATGTCCTCCCCAGAAGTCAGCCATTGGAGACTACAGAACTCAGTTCTACTCTGACGGACAGGATTGGCCATGACTAGGAACTGACTTGAGTGATTCCTTATTGTATCACTGTATAGGCAGAGATTGCACAGCCACTGTAACAAATAGTTATAGCCCTTTATGAAGTTAGAGGTTGAGGCCATTTCCATTTTTTAATGCTCCAGATACATTAGAAAGGAAGAAATATGAAAGCAGACTTATAAAACTTGTGGTTGCATTTAGTGTTTTAGATTTAAATAATTGAATCCGTTTGAACACACACAAGCCATCGTGCTTATGTTAGAGAATTTCCAAATGTATATGAGAGTTTATGAGAGAATGTAAAGGAGCCCTGTTGGCATAATGGTCACTTGTTGGGCTGCACTACACAGGATCAGCAGTTCAAAACCACTAGCTCCTCTGCAGGAGACAGAAGGGGCCTACTATTCCCATAAATGGTTACAGTCACAGGGGCACTTCTACCCTGTCTTACAGGGTAGCTATGAAGAGGCATCAACTAGGTAGATGGCAGTGAATTTGGTTTCCTAGAAAACGTAAGACTTCAAGTCAAATAGGCCTCCTCAATCACCCCTGTGATGAGCTTTGAGGCTCTTGCTAGCCCAGAGCTGAGCAAAACAACTTAGCAAGGTCATTGATCTATAGCATGGAAGCAACGGGCTTGGAGGTTTTGGAAGCAGGATAATCGGAAGAGATGGAAGCAGGGGATAAGTATAAATTCTTATTCCTAGTTCAATTATGGAATGTATTTTGTATCTGCAGACTAAATGATTTGGTGACCCTGAACTTTCTGTTTAAAAGACTCAAAGGAAATGAAGTCAAAGTAAACTAGCTATATCTATCTGGCTACAGCCCAGTGTGTTCGCACTTGACTGCCAGTCAAACTGTCTGGTAGTTCAAACCTACCCAGGGACACCATGACGAAGGGTATGGAGATGGGTTTCCATAAAGGTCATAACCAAGAAATCCTTATTAGAGCAGTTCTAGTCTGTAACACATGGAGTTGTCACCAGTCAGTACTGACTTGATGACAACAGGTTTAATTCTGGTATTTCAAAAAAGACTCAACAGATTCATTCACCCCTAGTAATGAAAAGAGCATTCATTTTACTTTGCTTTCATTATGGAGAGTGGGGGTGGGTGGTCCGAGAAGGAATGTCTACAGTCTCAAACATCATTTCACTCTTATCTCCCAGAACATCATTATCCATATATCTACCCAGTGAGAGCTGCAAAAGTGGGAACCTGTGTGAGCATGGCAGAAAGGAGAACTCCATGAGTTTCCACTAAGAGTGAGAGAAAAGTGACAAGCTGCCGCTTGTCAACTGGAGATATCTTGTAAGAACCAGAAAAATGAGAAAAATGAGCTCCAGTTACAGCTTTCACAGGCCTCACTATATTTTGTTTTCAGCTTGTTAAGTATAACTGAATGCTTTTTAAAACCCAAGTGATGCTGAGTTGCATTATATTAAAATCCAAGGAGGAGATAGGTTCTTACTTTAAGGACAACATTGGGTCTTTCCTACCACAGCAGATCTTAACAGCTGACAACCAGGCAGGCAAAATCGCCAGAGGTGGGAAATCCTCTTCAGCATCCTCTTTCACTGCCTATTCCCCACCCACCTCCATTCTGCCATTCTCTCCTGGGCAGGGGTTCAAGGCCTGATGCAGTGTGCTTAAAGATCAAGCCAGTGCCTTCCAGCTGCTTTTCATCCTCACAACTCCTGCTCTTCCCCTACTCCTGCAGAGTCTCTTTTTCTACTGACACAGAACCGAATCCTCATGGCTGAGGACATGAAGCAACACTGTCCTGAGAGCTTCATTAGCCGATTTCTTCCCTTGACAATCACTAACTCCCCTGAAAGGAGCTATTTTCAAACTCTAGCGCTAGGGAATAGATCGGACAAGTTGCAAGATCTAAATCAAGTGTTCCATGTTAATTCTTAGTGTTAGGGCCACACAAACTACACACCAGGCATAAAGGGAAGACACAGTTCAAAACAGAACAGAAAATCATTCTCTAGGTTTGCTGTTTTCTGGATATTTGGGGGTAAGATTGCAACCAATTAGGTTAATTTCAATATTGAAACACAATATGGTAAGGAAAGGCTGAAATTTTATGTTAATCCACCTAGTCAAATGAAATAATTCTAAGTCATAGTTGGCACATCACATTTCCTGCAAATTCCACTACATCAAACAAATATGAACTCTTTACTGAGCTTGACTATTTCATTTGTCTAGACCCCCAGAACAAAGTATCCCGGCCATAGGTAGTTTTTTCAGTAATTTGATTGTCCATTCATTCTTGCCCTCACTCCCTCCCGATGTCAAAAACTCAGTTTCCTTACCTTCAGTCTCTCCTCAAAGTCAACACCAGCTTAATTTTCTTCTTTCAAGGATTTACAGTGTTTCCAGATTCCAGAATCAAAGAGGCTGATTGGTCCCAAATTTAAGATGGCTAACTCTTCCTGCTTGCAGATCCAAACACCTTTCCAGTACTAAG
>PVJH01048615.1:0-10707 GCA_004026705.1 Nesogale talazaci
TCCACGTCCCCACCAGCGACATGGAGGAGGAGCTGTACTAGAGGAGCTGTACTAGAACACACACATTGCCTTCGTGGGCACAACCCAGAAGTGTGTGTCATTTCCATGCCTGTCCTGCTGGCTGGAGTTGAGTCACATGTCCACTCCAACTGTGTTCATCCGGGTGGACTAGAGAAACAAATTCATAGACACGCAGATGGATATAAGGGAAAGGTTTATATACAAGAGGAATGGAACGTTGAGAAGGCATTCCAACCCAGTCCAGTCACAAGTCCGATATTAGCCCCTGTGTTTGGTACCAGTCTATAAAGTCTCCTGCCGACGACTCACGAAGCATGTGCAGTAGAGATGCCCTGGCGCTGGCAGGGGTCTATCGGTGGCTCCTCGTTTCTAGGGTTCAGGGTCCATCAGCAGTATCCATTGGCGGTGGGAGCATGTCAGCGCTGGCAGGGGTCTCTCTGTGGCTTCTCTGGCCCCAGAGGTCTGGTTCCATTAGGGCAAGCCCATGTGGCCTCTCTGGCTCCTCCATTCTCCAGGAATCAGTATCGATCAGTGTGCTGTCATCTGTCTTGTCAGTAGACCAACTCCAAGAGACTGCTGGTCAAGTTTCTCTTCTCCGATTGGGAAATCCCACGAGACTTCCCAGAGTTCTCAGGAGAAAGTCATGCTCACACAGAGGCCTCATTGGCTATCTCCAGATTGACAGGCTAGACTCCACCCCTACACCTTCAATCATGAAATTGACATCAAGTAAATGACCGCCACACCAGCCACAAAGGAAGATGGGAAATGCAGTCCAGAGGGTATTTGGGGATTCTACTTCCACCAGCAGGTGACATGTTTCCGTGCCCACCTGCTGGTCATTCAGTCATGAGTTTCCCGGAGGTGGCTCCCACACAGGAAGGCTGTAGGAAAGGGGAAGGTTTAGTGGGGGCTAGGGAGAGGATAAGGAGACCTGGAGACCCAATGGCTGAGCATTCAACAGCCAGATGAAAGGTCAGCGGTTTGACCCCACCAGCTGCTCCTTGAGAGGAGACTGTAGAGCTTAGAGACCTGGAAACCCAGGGAGACAGTTCCACTCTGTCTTATAGGGTCGCTGAGCCGGAAGCCACTTCAGAGTGGATTTGGGAGTTTGGGAGGGAGAGGGCACACCCTGCTCAGGAACCCTGTGGGTTCCCAGCCGATGGACCTTATGCGCAGCTCAGCCGGGCTTGCAAGCTGCTATGGTGCGGGACACCTTTAAGCAGACCTTCCAGACAAACACTGGCAGGAAAGGCCCAGCACGTCCACTTTCAAACACCTGCCGGCAGTCTCCAGCCATCCTGGGCCAATCATGGGGACGGCACGGGACCGGACAAGTTGTGTCCTTCCATTGTGTGTGGGTGGCATCCCTGTACAAGTGGCATCCCACTTGTCAGCAGCGAACACCCTCACGCCTAAGGGGCCAGGTCCTGATTGAATGGCTCTCTCAAGCCTGGGAAGCAGATGCGGTCCGGATGCAGCCTTCTCTCTGATCAGGAGAACTCGGGAGGTGGGGGGGGGGTTCTGGGCCAGGGGCTGCCGAAGGGGATGAGGGTTGGCAGAGAAGAAGAAAGTGCCCCTAGGAAATGAGGAGAGAGGGGGGCCAGTCTCTGGTGGGGCAGTCGTCTAGGAGTGAGGGTCACGAAGCCCTGCTCCGGAGCCGAGGCTGGGCTCTCTGTTGCTCCAAGCTCCACCCCTTGGCATGGCCGAGGCCTGGATGCTTCCTGGGAGGTTCCAAATTCACGCCCACCCCGTGACGTGCCCTGAGTACGGGCTGAGTACGGGCTGAGTACGGGCTGAGTACGGGCCCTGAGTTGGGGTTGAAACCCCAACTTTGGCTCGGGAGCAAGAAAGATGGAGATGTTTTGCGAGGACGCTGCAGGACCAGGCACAGCTATCTCCTTCTAAGGTCTTTTTTTTAAGTCACCTCAAACCGAACCTCAGTGTGCCTTAGGAAGTGCCTCTCCTGCCCCTGGACTGAAATCGACTTTTAACGCAAGCGTGACGTCATCCTGGAAGCTCGCGTGCAGCTGGATGCTTTTCTAAACCGCGCACCTCCTGCGCGTCGGCAGCGCGCTCATGAAGACGCAGACTCCTCCAGGAGCCCCAGACGGCCGCCTCGCACGCCTTCCCGGCTGCAGCTGCCCCGGAGCGACCGTTAGCGTGACTTCTAACAGCAGAGATTCGAGTAGTTGGGTTTTGAATTTCACGTATATCACACAGGATGTGCATCAACATGGAAAACCTGGGCAGTTGTTGATAGGTGCCACGAAGACACACAGACAACACAGACAACACAGGCAACACCAAGCCCGCCTGCTCCATTCCCACGGTTGTTCTCACGGGGGCGCCCATCATTGCAGTCACTGGGTCAACCCATCTTGTCCAGGGCCCCCCTATTTCCCGCTGCCCCTCTACGGTACCACGCATGACGTCCTTCTCCAGGGACTTTTGGATAGCATCTGTTAAAGCCGAAATATGCCTGCTTTTTGACCCTGAAATTATAGTCCTGACTATTGATCCAGGAGGAAGGGAGGCTTATGTCCACCTTAAGACTTAGACTAGACTGTTTGTAAGAGCCCAAAGTGGAAGCCAGCAAGTGCACACCAGCAATAGGATGGGTTAATTGCTGCATGCAGCAATAGGGGAGCTGCCTCCTGCCGGAATGGTGGGGCATGGGGGCCGGATCTGACCACTTATGTCACCAGGGGCAGAGTTCGGCACCATCAGAATCAGCTCAAGGCTGATTCTTATGAAATGGAGATCAGACGTGCTTCCAGCCTCCACCTTTTCAGAGCAATACCGACACCAGCCATTCCTTCCATGGCACGCTCCACCTCTCTGCTGGGCTTGATAATGCTGCTAAAATCACCACCTGGCGCTCACAGACAGTACTCAAACGGTTATGGCGTTTATTCGGGTACCAGGTTACAATTCAGAATAAGAAGTACTCAGGATACAGTGCTTCACTCAGGACAGCCAAGCCTTTCTCAGACACATCGGAAGGGATGCCTCTCCTAGTCCTGTGCCTTTAGCCTGGCCCCACCCTGCTTAGGCAAGTATTACAAAGCTCTTTGAACTCTGCCAGTATGGTCTCTAAAACACTCCACGTTACCAGCAAGCCTCAGGTCTCTTGCCCTAAGGTAGTCAGTTTTCTCTATTTGTGGAGCAGGAAGTCTACCATATACATGGTATTCTACCAGTCTTCCGGTGCAGCTGCTTCTGCTGTGGCATCTGTTACTGCTTCTCTGCTGCTGCATTTCCCTACCTCCCACCCTCTCTGGTGTCACAGCGATTTCCTGGATTAAGGAGGTTAAGCACAGGGATCTCGGGTTCAAAGGAGGTGCTCCACTCCTGGCTCCTATGTCCTTTTTATTAATCATTTTACTGGGGGCTCGTACAACTCATCACAATTGATACACCCATTCACTGTGTCAAGCACATTTGTACATTTGTTGCCATCACTTTCTATTTGAACCCTTGGTATCAGCTCCTCATTTTCTCCCTCCTGCCCCTCCTTCATGAAACCTTATTTTGTCATGTCTTACACTGCCCAACATCTCCCTTCCCCCATTTTTCTATTTTTTGTCCCCCAGGGAGGGGGTTATAGGTAGATCCGTGTAATCAGTTTCCCCCTTTCTACTCCACCTTCCCTCCACCCTCCTGGTATCGCCACTCTCTTCTCTGGTCCTGAAGGGTTCATCTGCCCCGGATTCTGTGTTTCCAGTTCTTATCTGTACCAGTGTACATCCTCCGGTGTAGCTGGATTTGTAAGGTAGAATTGGGATCTTAATAGTGGGGTGGGGGAGCATTAAAGAACTAGAAGAAAATTGTATGCTTCATTGTTGCTACTCTGTACCCTGACTGGCTTGTCTCTTCCCTGATACCCTTCTGTAAGGGGATGTCCAGTTGCCTACAGATGGGTTTTGGGTCTCCACTCTGCACTCTCCCTTATTCACAATGAAATGATTTTTTGTTCTTTGATGGCTGATACCTGATCGCATTGATGCCTCATCACCACACAGGCTGATGTGCTTCTCCCGCGTGGGTTTTTTGCTTCTGAGCTAGATGACTGCTTGTTTATCTTCAAGACCCCAGACACTTTATCTTTTGATAGCCGGGCACCATCAGCTTTCTTCTCCACATTTGCTTATGCACCTGCTTTGTCTTCAGTGATCGGGAAGGCGAGCATCATGGATGGCCTGGTTCTTCTTTCCTGATGGTGTTCAGACCCCCTTCCCACCTCTGAGATGGTTCATTTTAAGCCTAGTGAAATGGCAAAACTAACTAGCCCCTCCATTAGGGTTTCATACACTTTATTTGCATAGTCCTGTTCTTACAAAAACACCAGGTCTCTTATTTACATTATCACCAAACTATCCAATCCCCTTGGTGGGCCACAAGCATAGTCCTTGTGTTAGTCTGGATAGACTAGAGGAACAAATTTCAAAGCCACGCATATGGATATAAGGAATGGGTTTATATTCAAAGGAAACAGGACATTGAGAAAACATCCCAGCCCAGTTCAGCTCAAAGTCACAAGTCAGATATTAACCCATATGCCTGAAATCGGTCCATAAAGTCTCCTTCTGACTCACGAAGTCACAGGTCAGCGGCTACAGAGTCCCGGCACCAAGAGGGGTCTCCCCATGTCTCCTCGCTTCCAGGGCTCAGGGTCCATCAACAGCATTCCATGGTGGCAGAAGCAACTCATTGCTGGCAGAGGCCTCCATGTGGCTGCCCCAGCCTCAGAGGTCCGGCTCCATCAGGGCAAAGCCGTGTGGTTTCTCCACCGGCTACTCCAGCCTCCCAGATGCCGCCATTCTGTGTTGCCTGTGATTAATCATCTCTGAAACTAACTCCTAACAACTGGGGAAGATAGCTTCTCATCTTCACGAGGGAAATATCGCGAGATTTCCCAGGAGTCTCAGGTGAAAGCCATGCCCACATAGAGGCCTCATCGGCCACTCAATGGCTATCTCTAGATTAACAGGCCAGACTCCACCCCTACATTTCAATCATAAAATTAACATAAGCACATGACTGTCACCGTCCTTCCCTGGTATTTGATGACCGTTACAAAGATTATTGCTAGAAGGACCACTGCATCACAGTGATGGCCTTCTGGAAGAAACCGACCCATTCCAGAGGACAGTCTGTGGTGCCTATTCAAGAATACACAAAGTTCATCCATGATGATGCGCGTCAGAATACAGGTTGCCTGTGAGAGGGAATGAGGGAAAGTGAGGGTCCCCACTGGTACAAAGAGGTAGTGCTCTTGGTTGCTGAACAAAAGGTTGGTGGTTCAAGTCCCCCCAGAGGTGCTTCTGGAGAAAGGTCTTGCCCTCTCCTTCCAAAGAAATCGGATGGAACCCAGCTCTACTCTGACACACATGGGGCCTCCGTGCGTGCCTCTGACACTTGGTTCCAGCTGCTCCTCGGAATGAGTCATGCTTACAAACGGTGAGGGTGGTTCGTGGGGCACTTGGGGAGTCTAGCTCTCCTCTGTTTCCCTTGTGCCCAGGGCACTCCCCTGTGCCTCTTTGGAGAGTGAAACCAACAAGCCATCTGACAAACCATCTTTCCAAGAGAACGTCTGAGGAATGAAGACAGAACTGACCAGAGGAACTTCTAGAACCCACCTTCTGCAACGTTGGTCCCAGGGCCCGGTGTCTTCCCCCGCAGTGTCAAAATGTAAACAGTCTCTCAGAGGTTTCTGCAGAAAATTCCCTCGACCCACTAGGAACAGCTCATCTGGGTATGGGAGGCTTCGACTTTGCAAGCATGACTCTGATCCCCCAAAGCCTCTGATGCCCCTGCCCCCCACCCCTGTTCTGTAAGCACCACTTGTGTGATTGGGCAAGACAGCCCCCCACCCCCACCCCCTCCAGGAGAATTCATGGAGTTTACATTCTGGGGAGAAAGCAACACAAAACCAAACCAAACCTTCTGCTGTGGGGTGGATGCCGCCAGCTCAGAGCGACCAGGGGAGGAGAGTCTCCTGCTTCTCCTGCAGTGTCTGGCTAGTGGGTTTGAACTGCCAACATGATCAGCGGCCCAATGCCTACCACCCAGGGGCCAAGGAGATGGGCACCGTGAGAGGGGTAGTGCCCAGGACACAAATCTGGCTTTGGGTCATCAAAATGGGGTCTCCGGTATATAAGCAGGCGTTTGTCAGCTCACTCTTCCCTTGTCAAAGAGGCTTTTGAAGGGCTCTGCCTACTTTCCGTGAACATCCACACTCAAACTGTTTGGGCCGGGGCCGAATCAGGCTGCCCCCTGGCTCAGGCAGCCCCTTGCACCCCTTTGCACCAGCTTCACAAGAAGGAGATGAACAACCTGCTGAACTTTGTAACACCTCCCTGTGGCGTTTCACCAAGCTTATCTCCCCGAAGGGCACAGCCCCTTCACAGAGCATCTCTCTCAGGGTCGGGTCTGTACCGCCTCTTCCCTCAGTGTTCCAGGAAGTGGGTCTGCGAAAGACAAGATGTACTCACAGACCGTATCCTGACTCAGACCCTGCCACTGCAACATCAGAAAGCCTCCTTCCCCTTATCTGTACATAGGTCCTTGGCTCAAGCCCTATATATGTCCCACTGCCTCACTGCCAGGCCCGGCTTCCCTGGCCTCACTCTCAGGCCTCAGAACCGCCCAGGAGCTCAAGATGCTCCTGTCTCTCTTTCTGCTGTTCCTTCCCTACCCCAAAGTCCTTCCCTACCTCCAATAAAACCTTACATTTCATTTCTAACTGAGCTTTCTCCTCTCTGCGTTTCAACCCTCTCACAAACTACCCTTATTTAGACTCTTGTGTGGCACAGAGAAGACCTTCACTGAGAGTCCTCCGGGGAAGGGGTGGGAGGGGTGTGTTCTACTGTTCTGATGGCCAGATTGACCCAGCTTGAGCCAAACCAAGGTCCATGCACCCTGGCATGCCCCCTACTGTCTGTGATCGCCGGGGCTTTCCCTCGTCTTGTCATGGACTCTCTCTTCTTCCTCTTCAGGGTTGTTTCTATTGCCATCGCTGGGACGTGGTTTTTGACCATTTCCCATTCTCGGAATCCTCGTGCTCTCGTAAAATCTCCAGTGATGCTTTTAGATTTAAACAGAAGCCCGGATCTCTTCGTCTACCAGTGTTTTTCAAACTCTGGCACCGTAAGAGAAGACATGTGGGTACAACGGGTTCAGTCCTGATAGGCTTGCCTATTAAGAGGATCGGGCAAGCCAGTCCTGAAGGAAGGGTCTCTGCTGCTGTCAACCCCCATGGATGATCCAGTTAGCCATGCACAGGGAGAGGGGCTGATGCTCTCTGGCTCGTCTACACTGGAACCCGCAACATAGCCAGAGACATCGTTGCTTGTCTTACATCTGGTTCTCTGAGAGGAGAATTCGTGTGCAAGTGAATTATCAGGGAGCCCCGATGGTGCTGGAGCTACGTGCTGAGTAACTCACGGCCATCGAGCTGAGTGCTTCTCACGGGGACCCGTTAGGGCACGGTAGAACTGCCCTTGGGGGTTTCCGAGGCTGTAACTCTTTACTCTTTATGGGAGTAGAAAGCATCGCCGCTCTCCTTCGGAGTGGCTGGTGGTTTCAAACTGCCGAACTTGCAGTACGCAAGTAGCCCAACGTGTAACCATGATGTCAACTGCCAGTTCATGCATTCAAACCCAGCAGGCTTTCTGAGTCAGAATTCACTCCGTGACTGTGGGTGGGTCCAAGAGAGAGCAGCAGAAGGATGGGGACCCTGGAAAGACAAGAGGAGGAGGAGGTTCGGGACACTTGGCTTGAATGTTGAAAGCGGCATCTTTCAGGACATCTCCAAGCTGGCACTCACTCAAGTATCCCACAAGCGTAGAAGTGGTGAGAGAAGATGGTGACATTCATGCAATTGAGTCTTCGGTGGTACAACCAGTTAAGCCCTTGGCTACGAACCGAAAAGTTTGTGGTTCAAATTCACCGAGAGAAATCTCCGAAGAAAAGTCTGGAAATCTGCTTCCAAAAGGCGATGATAGCCATGGAAGAGCCTGTGGAATGCTGAAACACAGAGGCTCTCTGGCGGTCAACATCAACTCCATGGCAACTGATTTCTTTTTTTTTTAAGTCAGAAAATAATCGTTTGGTTTATTACTGATTACTCAAAAATGGTTTTGTTGATTTCATTTTTAATCAGACATGAGTCCTCTGCAGCCAAAAAAAAAAAAATCTATGAATGGACCAAGGCCACAGCAAGAAGCGGGATGCACTTTACAGACTGGGGAAAAATCATCGCAACGCCTCCTCCTGGAGAGGAGCTTAATCTCCCTGATACGTAAAAAGTTTCTTAAAATTGTTAAGGAAAATAATAACAATTCAATCGAAAAAAGGGCAGCAGCTCTCCAAGAGCAAGGCTGCGCTTCCTACTCCCGCCAGGGCAGTGATGCCACACCAAAAAAAAAAAAAAAGAGGGCTGAGCCCGGGTGGCGTCGTGGTTGTGCGCGGGACTGCGGCCCACTGGGACGGAGGTTCAATTCCAGCAGTGGGGCTGGGCCTCCTACTCCCACCACCAGAGAGCAGTGATGCCCCCAAAAAAAGAATTAAAAAAAAAAAGAAAAGAAAAGAAAAAATGAGTGGGGTCAGGCTGAGGATTTAATCAGGTGACTCAAGGGAAAATAAATATGTATCAGTGGCTCTTCATGTTTGAACAAATATTACACATCTCTAAAGAGAAATGCAGGGCTGAGCCCGGTGGCGTAGTGGTTGTGCGCAGGACTGCGGCCCCCTGGGATGGAGGTTCAATTCCAGCTCCCAGGAGCAAAGGCTGGGCTTCCTACTCCCACCACCTGAGAGCTTATGCCTAAAAAAATTAAAAAAAAAAAAAGAGAGAGACATGCATACTAAAACTGCCCTTCCACTTTTCCGTCTAGCAAATACCACAACGTGGATGGACATTAGGCTGGCAAGTGTGACACTGAAGGTTTTGGGGGTGGAGAGGGTTCCCAGTGGCTTGTCTGTTAATGCATAGTCATCTGCCCATGAGGAGATCTCCTAGGAGGTGGGGTCTGTTTCCAAAATAAGTGAAGGATGTAGAAAGACCTGAGTGCTTTCTGCTGGGTCCGGATTCGGCCTTGGATAGTGATCTGACGTCAAGTTCTTTGAACCAGTGGCATGCTGTATTGCCAGCAGGCCCTAGGATTCAGTTCACCTTCAGACGTGGCATTCGTTTGCCTCGGCAACCAGGAGCCCGCCACCTGACCTGTAGATCTCGGCGCACCGGCCCTTGTTGCTACATGAGTCAGAAGGATCCTTCAGCATGACATGTGACTCACCGATTTGGAACTTGTCTATCTCTAGAATGACATCAGTCATTTCCTTGCTATAAACCTGTGTGTGTGTGTGTGTGTGTGTGTGTTTACCTCGATAAGGAAAAACAATCCAATTAAAAAGTTGCTAGCAAACATAAAAAAATTGCTCACGATCATTAGCCACCTGGAAGAGATACATAAAAACAACGACGAGATATCATCTTATATCAACAATGACAGGCAAATGAAAAATAGAAAACAAAACCCAGAAAACAAAAGATGCTCGAGTAGCTGCGGAGAGAATGGAACCCTCTTCCACTGCTAGTGGGGGTTCTGTCAATATAGGCAACAATTGCCTAAAGCAATATGGCATGACCTCAAACAGCTGGGAATAGAAAATCCATACAATCCTGTCATCTCTCTGCTGGGTCTATACCCTGCGGACGTAAGAACCCTAAGATGAACAGATATATGCACTCCCACATTCATTGCAGTACTATTTGCAATAACAAGAAGTTGGAAAAAGCCCCAAAGCCCATCAGAAGAATGGATAAAGAAACCCTGGTGTGTGTGTATATATACACACACACAATATATATATATATATATATACACACACACAAATATGTATACATACATACACACACATATATACACATACACACACATATATATACACAAATATATATGTATATATTTGACTACTGTGCATCGCTCAAGCAAGAACAATGATGTAGCCATATAGCACAGTGGTTCTCAACCTTCCTAATGCCGCAGCCTTTTAATACAGTTCTTCCTGTGGTGGTGACCCCTCAACCACCAACTTATTTTTGGGCTGAGCCCCGGTGGTGTAGTGGTTGTGCGCCAGACTGTGGCCCACTGGGACGGACGTTCAATTCCAGCAGTGGGGCTGGGCCTCCTACTCCCACCACCGGAAAGCAGTGATGCCCCCCCCCAAAAAAAAAAGTTATTTTCCTTGCTACTTCATAACTATAATTTTGCTGCTGTTATGAATTGGGTGACCCCTGTGAAAAGATCATTCGACCCCTTTAGGAGTCACAACCCACAGGTTGAGAACCTCTGATATAGCACCACATGACACAGATGGATCCAGCGAAGTAAGGGAAACTATAAAAGGACAAATATTAAATGAGACCGCCAATATAAGGATACTATACCAAGACAAAGACAGGCATACCAAAGGGAACAGACGTTAGACAATCCCAAGGGAGGGAGGAAAAAGGTGGGTGGGTGACCCACAGGGCTCAAAGGTTGACAGAGGTAGAATAGATTTCAATGTAAAAGAGGGTGGTGGTGCTTAAGAGGGAGAGGAGAAATCAGGGAAGGGGTGGGATAGACTATGAGTGTGGAGTTGATATATGGGTTGGATTGTGGCATGCAGGGTTGG
>PVJH01048616.1:0-10709 GCA_004026705.1 Nesogale talazaci
TTTTTAAGCATTTTATTGGGGACTCATACAACTGATCGTATTCAATGCATCCATCCATTGTATGCAAAGCACATTTGTACATTTGTTGCCATTATCATTCTCAAAACACTTTCTTTCTACTTAAGCCCTTGGTATCAGCTCCTCATTTTTCCCCTCTCTCCCCGCCCTCTTCCCCCTCATGAACCCTTAATTATTTATAAATTATTATTATTTTGCCATATCTTACACTGTCTGATGTCTCCCTTCACCCACTTCCCTGTTGTCTGTACCCCAGGGAGAAGCTTATATGTAGATCCTTATAATTGGCTCCCCCTTTCTACCCAGTCTTCCCTTTACCCTCCCGTTATTGCCACTCTAGCTTCTGGTCCTGAAGGGATCAGCTGTCCTGGATTCCCCATGTTTCCAGTTCCTATCCATACCAGTGTATATCCTCTGGTCTAGCTGGATTTGTAAGGTCGAATTGGGGTCGTGATAGTAGGAGAGAGGAAGCATTTAAGAACTAGAGGAACACTGTATGTTTCATCATTGCTACACTGCACCCTGACTGGCTCATCTCCTCCCCGTGATCCTGTCAGGGGATGTCGCTTCACCTACAGATGGGCTTTGGGTCCCCAATCTGCACTCCCCATCATCTATAATGATATAATTTTTAGTTCTTTGATGCCTGATACCGGATCCCTTCAACACCTCATGGTCACACAGGCTGGTGTGCTTCTTCCATGCGGGCTTTGTTGCTTCTGAGCTAGGTGGCTGCTAGTTTACCTTCAAGCCTTTAAGCATCATCAGCTCTCTTCTCCACATTTGCTTATGCTCACTGTTGTCTTCAGCAATCATGTCAGGAAGGTGGGCACACAGTGATAGGGTTTTTTTTTTTGTTCTTTGTTGCCTGATAACTGATCCCTTTGACACCTTGTGGTCACACAGGCTGGTGGTTTTTCTTCTATGTGGACTTTGTTGCTTCTTAATTAGATGGCCACTTGTTTACTTTCAAGCCTTTATGACCCCAGGCACTGTATCTTTTGATAGCTGAGCACTATCAGCTTTCATCACCACTTTTGCTTATGCACACATTTGCTTCAGCAATAGTGTCAGAAAGGTGAGCATCATGGAATGTCAATTTAATAAAACAAAGTGTTCTTACATTGAAGAAGTACTTGAGTGGTGGTCCAATGTCCATCTGCTGCCTTAATACAAACCCTATAAATATATGCACACAGATCTATTTCCCCATAATCATATGTAAATATAACTTACCTATGTACTTACCTGTATTTAGACTTCTATAAATGCCCTTAGCCTCCTATCCCTTTCCTCTATTTCCTTTTATTTTCCTCTTGTCCCACTATCATACTCAGCCTTCATTTGGGTTTCAGCAATTTCTCTCAATTACATTACTCTTGATCAAATCCCTATCAATCCTCTCACACCCACCTTGCCACTGATTTTGGATCACTTGCTGTTCCTTTGTCCCTGGGTTGGTCAATACCACCTCCTTTCCCCCACCTCCCCATCTCACATGTCCCCTGGAACCATCAGTCCCATTGTTTTTTCCTCCGGACCGTGTCTCCTATTTTATCTAAATAGATTTGCAGAGATAATAATATGTACAAAAAAACAAGACATCGAAAGATGAAGCAACAAAAGAAAACAAAATGCTGACAACAAAAAAATAATGCCCAGAAAAAATATATAAATAAGTAAAAAAATAATAACAAAAGAAAAACCTGTAAATAGTTCAAGTTCGGTTCATTGACCTCCAGGAGTGCCTTCCAGTTGTGTCAATGGGGTGCCACACCCTAGCCCCAAAGTATATCTGTGGCACTCCCTCAGGAACTCCATGTTCTGTTCCTCCCGCTACTCTGCTGCATGCCCTTAGTGTTTTGCTCCATGTGGTGGGATCAGACCAGGTGCAATCTCAACCCTGTGTCTCCAGTGTTGCCTCCATAGGGTCTTGGGTCAGCGAGGGACACCATGTTTTCTAGTGGGTCGGTCATATGGTCCTCCCTGTGCATTGGCTGTTCTGAGTGGGGATATCATCCTCAAGGCTTGTTG
This sequence comes from Nesogale talazaci, assembly GCA_004026705.1. Lineage (NCBI taxonomy): Eukaryota > Metazoa > Chordata > Mammalia > Afrosoricida > Tenrecidae > Nesogale > Nesogale talazaci. The sequence continues at coordinate 2,053 of PVJH01048616.1, forward strand.
GGCCAAGATGAGTTCCACTCTCTCTTCGTCCCCCTTCATTTGTTCTCATGTGCTCTGGTCACACAAGTTTCTCTCCCCAAGCAATGGCCGCTGTTTTGGGAGGACTCCAAAGGGTCCATTCTGTCAGATTTTCTTGGCACAGGACACTTATGGGGGTTTATAATGAAGCAATATTAAGAAAATTGAAAATTGTATTGGTGCAGAAAAGGCTGGGAAAATTATACCGATGAATTATTTTCCATCATGGCAATGCACCTGCTCGCTCATTCAAAGGTAGCAAGTGCTACCACAAAGGACGTCATTGAGCACCTGTATGTCTACAACCCGAATCTTGTCCCTTCCAACCATTTTTTTACCATGTCCTGCTCACCCACCTCGCCCTGCAAACTCAAGGAATATCAAAATGAAATGTGCTTTGAGAATGTTAAAACTAATATAAATTGAAGAGCACCGAAGGGTTCGAGAGATGGAAAAACCACCTTTAGAAATGTACAGACCTAAATGGAGGCCACTGTGTGATCATGGGGGTGAGTTGTTGGAGAAGAGGAGAGTGAAAATCATCAGAGGAGAGAAGCCTCATTGAAGCTGTGATTGGACACATTGAGGTTACCCTAGATAACAGTGGGAGTAGGTGTTAAATCAGAGCCTCCCCCTCCCTTACACCCCCAAAACTCAACCTGCCTCCTCTTCATCTCCACTGTGCCTCATATGCTTTTGTGGCAGGACTGTTCACTGTTCAGGTTTTGGCAGGATTGGCGAGTACAGCGAGCACAGGGGTGTCTTTACTACGTGGCGCTGTTACCTGGCAAAGCTCTCTCTGAAAGACGGATTCCAGACTACAATGGAACTTCCCCGACATCTTGAACTCCTAAAGAGTCTTGTGGCCAAAAAGTCCTGAGACCCTCTGAAATAATCTAAAATTATAGCCTTCACTTTTATGGTCTCAAAATAAGCAGGCCATTCCAAGAGAAAGAGGAAGTATCTGTGAGTGAAAGTGATTGTGCGTTCTCGTTGCTGCCAAGAGTTCCAGGAGTTCTATAAGGAGTTCCACGAAGTCAGAGGCTTTGAAACAAGTGGCACATTGTGGATCCATGAGAAAAGCAAGGCGCAGACTCAGTGGAAAGAAGGTCGAGAGCAGTAGTGAATCATTACAAAAAGGAACCCCAGTTTCTGGCAAAAGACTTACTTTCTCCTAATCAAAGTTCAAAGACATCATGACGTTCCCTCGTTCGGACCCCTTTTAGTGATCTAACACCCAGGAGCCACTGAAGACTTGAATATGAAGCCAGAAAGCACAAGACTGTAGGGACAGTGAATACTAGGGGAGACTCTGATGTCAAACCAATTGTCTATACCTTCTAGTGGGTGTGGGAATGAGCCCTGGTGCCTCAGAGGATAAGACAGGCAGCTGCAACCCAAAAGGTTCAAACCCATGAGCCACCTGAAAGAAAAGGAGCGGGAGCCGGCTTCTGTAGAGGCCGAGCCCTTCAGAAACCTGCAGTGCAGTTTTGCTATGGCCTGCAGGACCTCTGTGCGCTGGAATTGCCATGACAGCCACCACTGGGTTTGCTTCAGGGTGTGGTTAGTGGTGGCAGGTTTTTTCTTTACTTCAGTCTGTGGCTATCTGATTGCTGTAATTTGAAAAGTAGGATATTTCTTTAAAAGCCGCCTACTGTACCTCCAATTTGTCTAAAACAGGGAGGAACTCCTAGCCTTAGACCCCAATTGCCTATTTGAACTTGGGGTCCTTATTATACTTGACTGCCCAGCAGCACCGTTTGATATAACATGCACCTCATTTAAAAGCTCTTTTCTTTAGCTTCTTTCTTCAAACCACAGGCACCTGGGTTCCCTTCTGCTTCCCTGGATAGTCTTTTGTTTGGTTTTGAATATAAGTGTACTGTGCCAGGAGCCCTGGTGGTGTAGTGGAATATGCATTGGGCTACTAACCACGGAGTTAGCAGTTTGGAACCCACAGTGACTCCTTGGGAGAAAGATGAGGTGTTCAACTCCCATAAACAATTTCTGTCTCAGAAACCTCTGGGGCAGTTCTATCCAGTCATTACGGGTCCGGGTGGACACAGTGGTACTAACTCCTTTTCTATAAAACTTCTCTATGTATATCTTGCTATATCTTGATTTATATAATGTAGATATTCTTCTTGGCATGAGAGGATTCAGAGTCCTACTGATACAGTATTGAGCATCCAGCTACTTGATTAAAGTCAGTGTTTTGAACCTACCAGCCACTTCATGGGAGAAAGACGTGCAGTCAGCTTCTATAAGGATTACACCTTTGGAAACTACAGCTTTGAGGAATTTCCACTCTGTTTTATAGGTGACTACAAGTTGGAATCAACTTTATAACAACAATGTTTTGCTTTATTTTGTAATTCAGCTCACTCACCTCCCTTTTTAAGAGAATCTATCTGAATTTCTTTTATGAGCTTCTAAAATGTGTAATCAAGCTTCTCTTTCTTGTCCCTCAGTAAGCAATACTCCAGTAGCTTAAGTCTGGACATTGGAGGATGCAGCTGCTCTTCTTTCCACTCCTCCCGCTTGTTACACTGTACCTTCAGTAAACTCTATTTTCCTATTTCAAGATTAATATAGTTTCTTTTCTGTTGGTGCAGTGCGTTAAACCCTGGAGCTTCTATCTGCAAGTCTGCAGTTCAAACCCACCAGCCTCTCCACGGGGAAAAGGTGAGGCTGTCTGCACCCTGTGGAAGATGGAGCAATTCTACTCTTTTCTGTAGGGTCGATGGCAGTATTTTTTGTATCCATCAAACCTTTTGTGCTTTGTCAGTTGGTAGTTTCTAGATGTTTCCTTTATATTAGATTACTAAATTGCTGTTTTACATCAAATTGCTAAATTATTGAGCTTTTGCCCCCTTATATATGTACCTTTCCCACATCCTCAAATCCTATCTCCTCAGCCTCTAAATATCAGAGTTCTTCAGATTGTGGTCTTGGGTCCTCTCTGAAACACCCCTAAATGATTTGAACCATGGGGTGGATTTTAAACACCATTTATATGCTGAAGACTCCACAATGTGCAACTTTTTCTTTATGGTTTCCCCATTTAGATAGTGTTTAAATGGGGAAAAATCCTTCACTGCCTTGAGGTCATAAAAATATTTCCCCATTTTGTCTTCCTAAGGCTTAACATTTTGCCTTACACCTGGAGTCTATTTTTGTGTTTGAGTTTGTGTTTGAGACCAAGGTCTGATTTCACACATTGTTTATAGAATAGTTTTTGCTTCTCCCACAGATCTGCAGTGCCCCTGTGCCCACTGAAAGCAGTACGTGGCTGGCTCCTTTTACAGGCTTCCTATTAATGTCTCTATGTTCGGTACCACTTCTCATTCCCAGGTGCCATTCTGTCTACCGTCTTTTCCTCTCCAGCGTTCTGCTGGGCAGATTGGCTGCCATCTTTGTCCTCGACCATGTGCCAACTTTGAGCCTGCCTTTCGCTGCTCTTCCTAAGCAGTCCATGCTCAGTACTTTCCTCGTCAGAACTTGGCCCAATCGCTTGTTGCTATTGATCCTCTTCTATTGGGCCTGCTATTGTTAAGAGTTTATAACTTTTTAAATACTTTATTATTTTTCAGTGGGGTCTTAGGCAAAGTGGTGTAAAACACGCACTTATTATATCTGCTATCTTTACCTGAAAGTTCAGTTTTCAATATTAGAAATTATATTACTCCATTCTCTGTAAGACTTTATACTAAAGTTTATCCGCCTGCAATACTATAAGCCTGGCTCTTTCTGACGGTAGAGAGCTAGTCACAACTCCACAGTCTCTTCCTTGGAATTCCAATTTGTTTTTTCATAGCTGCCTCTGGTTTTCCAGTTTTACCAATCCTATTCATAATGCTGTCCTATTTCATGATGCCAAAAAAGTGGCTAGCTCTGTATCACAATATCTGTGACCTTTAGCTTGTTGGTGTATAACTAAATGCCTGGAAACAAATGTCCACGAAAAAGTCTAGGCACATAAAAAGAATAAATGCAACAAAACCTTGATATAATTCATTACTCTACTTAGCACAGATCTAAAGTGAAACCACGTAGTGTAGGTTTCTTTCACCTGGCCAGAAATGAGAAAGTAATGTTTTCTTTGCTTACATTGGATGCATACAGTGAAACTGGATAATTTTTGGTCATTTCCTGTCTATGAATGCTGTGGTATTAGAGCCAATGCTACTATAATAAAGTATAATGCATAAAATGAATTTCCACACCTCTGAATGTTGTTATGGAAATTCATAAAGTAAGTTATTATAGGAATCAGCACCACTTATTTATTGGGAAAAGAATCTTCCGAAATATTTAAACCTTTCTATTCTAGTCTGTTATATAAAGCCCGAAGGGGGGGGGGAAAGTGCATACTCCTTTGAAATGTTGTCCTTTTTCCATGAGGCATTTTGAGTCTGTTCTCCATTGAGTCTAGTCTTGAGTGACTTATTGTTTTATTGCTTTCAGTTAATCACCCTGTCTTTTCTTCCAGCCCATCCCTAATTGAGAAGACATAGAGTACTTTTCTGATTCATTCTTACATAAAGGTAGAGTTGTTCCTTGACAGGAATAATTGGACTTGGCATTAACCACTAATTAAAAAACCTTCAAGCAGTGTCCTCTTTGATATCATACTTTCCCTTGTTATGTAATTAGCATTTGGGTTGGGGATATTCTTCAGAATATATTGGCGTTCATGAGAGAACAAGCTTTAAAATATGATAGTCCACAGAAAGAACATTATTACTTTATTAGAAGAGTGGAGTTTAAAGTAGACGGAAGTAGAGAACTCTACCAGATGACCCCATCCCCACTCTGTCAGTTTGAACACCTCTTGACTCCCCTTTCCTTTAGTCCCTGCAGTCTACACGTCACTGAATCTACCTTTATGTTCTCTGAAACAAACGATAAGCCTATATTCTCATCGTTTATCTATAACAATCAATAAAAATGCATCGAGCCAACTATGAAGCAAGGTTTGGAACATTACTTCGGGCCTTCATAGTAACCCTGGGGGTTCGGGGGAGCAGGAAAGAAAGGATACACTCAGCATATCTCAAGCTGAAAGACCTTGAGAAAAAATTCAAGCTTGGTGTATAGCATAGTGCCTACACATTGGACTGCCAACCTCAAGGTCAGCAGTTCAAAACCATCAGCTGCCCTACCAGAGAAAGACGAGGCTTTCTGCCCCCATAAAGAGCTGCCATCTCAGAAATCCACGGGAGCAGTGCTATTCTGCCTTACAGCATTGCCATTAGTCAGAATTGACTGATGGCACTGATGTTGGTTTTTAAGATGGGGGGAAAAATAGTCATTTTTTTAAAAAAAATTATAATTCGATGGTTTGAATGTGTTAAAAAAAAGTTGTGCAATTATCACAATTTACTTTAGATCATTTCTTCATTTTGTACTCATTATCTCCCACTTCCCCTCAAGGTCTCCTTCCATAATCCTAAGAAATTGTTAATCTAGTTACTGCCTCCATAGATTTTCATAATGTGGATACCTTATTTAATTAAAAAACCCCACAACAACAATAATAAATACAGCACAGAAAAATCTCATTCCAGAATAAATTGAAAAAATAGTAAAAGCTAGAATAAATTTAAAATGGGTCAAAAGGGAAAACAAATGATAAGATGTTAAGACCTAACTATCTCCATAGGAATTCACTTTCTGATGCACTCTTTGTGATGGCAACATTGTTTACATCCCTGGTCAATGGCCTTAGGAAATTTAGTGGAGGCTTAATCCTTCAGGGGACTCTGCAAATGGATGTGTGGCAGACGAAGTCATCCATGGCCTTCTGCAATCTGCGTGCTCAGAATTTAAGCTCTGAAATAATTCCCTCCTCTGATATTTGCTTTTCTTATTTACAATCATTGGATCACAGAGACTGGTGTGCTTCTTCCATCAGGACTAAGCTGACACTTCACTTATATGGCTGCTTATTTTATGACAAGCTCTTAAAACCCCAGATGCTCGTTTTTCTCATAGCTGGGCACCACCTGATTTCTTCATCATATACTGTAATAGTGTTTATATTTTCATTGATCTCTTTATAAGGATCACTATGGGTCAGGGCCCTATGATAAGAACTGATTGTCCTCAGGTTAAGGTTTACAGTTAAGTGTAAGCTCAGAATCCATTCATGTTCTCAAGTTTTATATATACCCCTGTTGCACTTCTGTGGCAGCATTATTATATTTTTGAGGGATAATACAAGTAACTTTCTTGGTTATTTTAATAATACTTTACTCTCACTGCTATCAAATTGATGCCAACTCATATCAGCCTTATAAGACAAACGAGAAATACTCTTCTGAGTTTCCAAGACTGTAATTCTTTACAGGAGTAGAAGCCCTGCCCTTCTGTAGAGCAACTGGTGCTTTCAAGCTGCTGACCTTGAAGTTAGCAAGTCGATGCATGACCACTGTGCCACCAGGCTCCTCATCTATTAATAGTATCATTGAACTAGTCATTGATATAGAATTTAAAATATATTGAAAGAAGGGGGCTATTCACATGTGGGAGCTTTTTAGACTAAAGTATCTGGAATGTTGACTTATGCACACTAAAAAACTCAACTAAACTCTGGTTAAAGAAAACAATGACGATCAGACACAAGGCATAAAGTTCAATAACATTTGTTCATTACAACAGAACTAGGGGTGGCAAACGAAGTATGGTCTTTGCAAGCTAAGAAAATATGAATGTGCAAAGATTTGGTAGTTTTAAGTTGCCTATTATTTGGGAAATTTCAAAAGCAAGAGATTTGAACCCAAGACTAAGGACTTCCATTCCCAAAAGCTTGGGGTGGCAGTTTCCCTCTTCTCTCACTAGGGAGCTACAGCTTTAAGGCTAAAGGGATATAACAGCTCCATTAATCTATAGGAGATGTGCTTAAGGTAACAAACGTCTGGTACTTAACGGGTTTTCCAACTCAGAACCTTTTGATGTGGCCTATGTAATATTCTGTAGGCAAAATATTTACTAATGCAGAGTCAATGTACAAAAAACTCCAAACCTGGTTGATATTCAATCATTTCAAGAGGTTATATATGATAAAGAACCAATGGCATTGAAGAAAGAAGTCCAAGCTGCACAGAACCCCAAACAAAACTCACTACTATTAAGCCAATTTCAACTTATGGTGTCCCTACAGGACAGGGTATAACTTCCCCCATGGGTTTCCAAAACTGTATCTTTCTACATAAGTAGAAAGGTGGTGTGGTTGTTCAAACTGCTGACTTCGTGATTAACAGTCCAATGTGTAACTCAGTATGCCATCCAGGCTTTAGGAAAGGGGTTGACTACCGATTGAAATGTTTCAAGTGTTTCACACTGATACAGTAATGGAAACACTCAGTGGTGTTTCTGTCCAAAATTCCAGAAGACAGCTGCCTGGCCAATCAATTGGAAGACATCCATATTGGTGCCCATTCCAAAGAAATGTGACCCAGGAGATTGTAGACATTACTGAACAATATTATTAACATCATATGCAAGTAAAATTTTGCTAAAGATAGTTGAAAAATGGCTGTAGAAATTCATTTTAAAAGGAGCAGCCAGAAAATCAAGCTGTATTCAGAAAAGTATACAAAAGGAGGAGTATAATTGCTAAAATCAAATGAGTCTTTACTGAAATCAGAGAATACCAGAAAGTCGTTTGCTTGTGTTTTATTGACTTTGCAAAGGCATTTAATTATGTGGATTATAACAAACTCTGGATAGCATTATTAAAAATGGGACTCCCAGTGCACCTAGTTGTGCTCATGTAGAACCTGTACACAGGACAAGAGGTCATTCTTCCTGTGTTAGGCTGGGCTAAATAGAGAAACAAATCCAGGGACCCTCAGGTATATAGGCAAAAGATGATTATATGAAGAGGTACCATATATACTTGAGTACAATCGAGTATATCGACCTGAATATCAGCCAAGGCACTTAATTTTACCACAAAAGCTGCATAAAAACTGCTGAAAAACTTGGCTTATCCTAGAGTATATATGGTAATCATATATCAAGAGAACATGCCAGCCCAGTCCAGGTCAAGTTCATATTTCTTGCTTTAGAGGTTGCCCAATGATAGGCAGCTTAAAGCTACCAAATCTTTCATTTTTTCTTAGCTTTTAAAGACGTTTTTTTAGTTTTGTAGACATAGTTCTGTTGTAATGAATGAATGTTATTGAACTTTGCACCTTATTTCTAACCTGTATTGTTTTCTTTAATAAGAGTTTGCTTGAGTTTTTATTACTCCATAGGTCTGATACTAGTCTATAAATCCCTCTTCAGACTCAACACAGCCATATGCAGTGATGTAGAATGCAGGAAGATCACAGGCCAGTGGGTTCAAAGTCTTGTGGATCCAATGGCAGTGGAAGCATCACAGAGCTCTGCCAGGTCTCTAGCATGGCACCAGCAGCTCTCCAAGTAACTTGATAGCAGGAAAATCCAGGCAAAGAGAGAGGGGAAATTCCTAGGGTCCTCCTTATGAGAAGGCCATGCCCACTAAGAGGTACCTGACCAGCTAGACTCCACCCCTACAAGTTGACATGAAAATTCAGTAACTGTCACGCTTTCAACAGGACAAGGTGATAATACATGATTTAAAATCAGGAAAGGTGTGCCTTTCATTA
>PVJH01048617.1:0-10700 GCA_004026705.1 Nesogale talazaci
ACAGGCTATAGGAAAGCAAAGGAGAATAAGTAGAGAGTCCATATAACCTATATACTGAAAAAGCAGTTTCTAAAATTGAGGATGGAGTAATCTGAGAATTAGAGGAAGCAATCTGGGAAAACATGTAAATACATGTATGTGTACAAGTACCTATGGCCTTGTTCTATCAAAGGTAATTAATTGACTTTTCATTATCATCAGTTCTTGTTTTTGTATATATCAGAGGCAAATTTCTTAATCATTTTATTGGAGACTCATGCAACTATTATCACAATCCATACATATGTCCATTATATGCAAAGCACATTTGTACATTTGCTGCCACCTTCATTCTCAAAATATTTTCTTTCTATTTAAGTCCTTGGTATTAGCTCATCATTTTTCCCTCCCTCCCTGTTCGCCCCTTCCTCATGAAACCGTGGTAATTTATAAATTATTATTAATTTGTCATATATTATACTGTCTGATGTCTGCCTTCTCCCACTACTCTGTTGACTGTCCCCCAAGGAGGTTATATGTAGATCCTTATAATCATTTCCCCCTTTCTCCTCCCCCTTCCCTCCACCCTCCTGGTATCACCACTCTCACCACTGGTCCTGAAGGAATCATCTGCCCTGAATTCCCCATGTTTCTGGTTCCTATCTGTACCAGTATACATCCTCTGGTCTAGCCGGATTTGTAAGGTAGAATTGGGATCATGTTAGTGGGGGGAGGAAGTATTTAGAAGTAGAGGAAAGTTGTATATTTCATCATTGCTGCACTGTACCCTGACTGGCTCATCTCCTCCCTGTGACCCTTCTGTAAGGAGATGTCACTTTACCTACAGATTGACTTTGGGTCCCCAATCTCTACCACTCCTCATTTATAATGATATAATTTTTAGTTCTTTGATGCCTGATATCTGATCCCTTTGACATTTAGTGCCCACAAAAGCTGGTGTGCTTCCTCAATGTGGACTTTTTTGCTTTTGAGCTAGATAGCCGCTTGTCTAATTTCAAGCCTTTAAGACCCTTCAAGACTCCAGATATCATATCTTTTGACAGCCAGGCATCATCAGATTTCTTCACCACTTTTGCTGATGCACAAATTTGTCTTCAGTGATCATGTCAGGAAGGTGAGCATCATGGAATGCCAATTTAATAGAACAAAGTGTTCTTGCATTGAGGAAGTACTTGAGTGTAGACCCAATGTCCATCTGCTGCCTTAATACTAACTCTATAAGTATATGCACATAGATCTAATTCCCTTTCATCATATATAAATATATTTACCTATGTGCATCCCTTTATTTAGACCTCTATAAATGCCTCTCAGTTCTTTCCTCTGTTTCCTTTTACTTTCCTCTTGTCCCACTATCATGCTCAGTCTTCATTCGGGTTTCAGTCATTTCTCTCTGTTACATTGCTCTTGACCAATCCTTGTCAGGTCTCCCACATCCACCTTGCCACTGATTTTGGATCACTTGTTGTTCCCTTACCCCTGGGTTGGTCACTATCATCCCCTTTTCCTCACCTCCCCATCTCCCAAGTCCCCCAGAACCATCAGTCCCATTGTTTTCTCGAGAGGCAAATTTTATCTTTATTTATAACTAACTCTTTTTACAGAATCTAGACAAGATGAATCACTTTTGTTATGATTTGCTAATTGCTTTTCATAAATGTCACATCCATTAGGGAGAACACTGCATTTCTAACAACATTGGGAATCATTTTTTGATAATTTGATGAGCAAGATTCTCAGACTAATAAGATTTATTTTTGGTCTTAGTAAATGAAACACTTAGTTCTGTAATTTGTCATCATTTGTGAGGTTCATCACCTACCCTCACTCATTTCTGGTTAATAAACCTGATTCTTGTATTTCACTCCAAGAATTTACCCTCTGGAAATATCCAGAGGTCTAAAAAAAGATTTTTTAAATAGATATTTTCATAATAGTGTATTTATTATCATAAAAAGTCAATTAGAATATACAAAGAGCCTGTGATTGTGCTGCTAACCAAAAGGTGGGCAGTTCAAATCTATCAGCCACTCCTCAGGAGAACGATGAAGCTGTCTGTTTCCATAGGGATTTTTACCATTTTAGAAACTGAAAGAAGCACTTCAACTGTATTCTCTATGGCTACTGCAACCCTGAATTGACTTGATGACAGTGGGTTTGGGAAGATTATACATAGGTCAACAATAATAAAAATATAGTAATGTATCCAATAAAAGCTATATTCTCAGATAATGCATAATAGCATGGAAGCACACTCCTGATATAATTTCAAAACTGCAAAGTATTTATCAGTCTTTCCCAAAGTGAACCAAACCACCCCTGGGGCTCACTGGAATGATCCAGAGCAGTAGATACCTGTATGACTCTGGGGTACTGAATTTTTTTTTCTGAAAAAAGAGTAGTGGGCCCTATAAGTTTGGGAATCAATGGTTTATATGTTATCCAAAACCAAATGCACTGCCAGCTAGTCAATTCTGACTCACAATGACCTTACAGGACAAAGTGGAACTGCCCTTATGATTTTCTAAGAAGTAAAGAGCATCATAGTGCACCCTCAGAGGGATAGTCATTTCGAACTGCTAACCTCTTGGTTAGTGGTCCACAGGGTAACTACCAGGCCACCATATACCATGACCACATACATACATACATATATACAAGTGTGTATGTATATATACATGTGTGTGTAATGAAATTCATTCTAAATCTTTTTTATATGTGTATGAGGAATTTGAAGTGTTAAGTCGCTTTTATATTTTTTCAGTGTGTTCTACAACAATAATATATACAGTTAGTCAGAGCCTTGTTGCTATTTCTCTAATGTTTTCTCCACACCTCATCCCCCAAAGTGATGATTTGATCCCAGTTCTTCCAAGAAACCCGCTTTTCTGCCACTCCCCTTTGCGAAATAGGTATAGACCCTTGTTGTACGTGCCTTATAGTAATTTTAGACTGGTGAAGCCTTAGGAGCTTCCATCACCCAGTGTCTGAAAGTGTCCTGTCTTGGAAAGCTGACAGCCAGGATGGACTTAATGGCTTTCTGTAGCTCCCACCAAAGGTCTCACATGTCCGAATCTGTGAAAGGCAAGTGAGCATCAGCTTGACTCAAGAGAGAGGATGGAAATAACTTGACCAAATGAGCAACCTCGGTGTCCTGCTGAGGGACTCCTCACTGAGTGCATGTGGAAACTTCCCTGCCTAATGCTTGAAGGATATGTTCACCAGACAGCAAAACTTAATAACAGAATTACTGAGTTGCAGTAACATGTGTCATTTTATGTAGGATCCCAGTGACATAGGCTTACTATATGCAGTGTTTCCTTAATGGTTTAGGAAAATGTAAATGCATTTTCATCATTATCAAATCAATGGCAAATAACTGCCTCTTCTATGGCCATCTGAATGGATCTGTGGTTTTCCCTTTAAATTAAATTTCTTATATGTAATAGGATCCTTTTTAAAAAATAATTTTATTGGGAGTTCCTGCAGCTCTTATCACAGCCCATGCATACATCCATTATGTCAAGCACGTTTGTACATTTGTTGCCATCATCACTTTCAAAACATTTTCTTGCTACCTAAGCCCTTGGTATCAGCTTCTAATTTTCCCTCCCTCCCCCATGAGCTCCTGATAATTTATAAATTATTATTATTTTCATGTCTTACACTGACTGATGTCTCCCTTCACCAACTTTTCACCTCCCTTCACCTCCCTGAGAGGAGGTTATATATATAGATCATTGTGATAGGCCCCCCTTTTCTCCTCTCCCCCTCTCACTTTTCCCTCCTCTTCCTGGTATGTTTACTTTCAATATTGGTCCTGAGAGGGTTTTCTGTCCTGGATTCCTTGTCTTTCCAGTTCTTGTCTGTACCATTGTGCATGCTCTTGTCTAGCCAGATTTGTAAGGTAGAAATAGGATCATGATAGCAGGGAAGGTGGTAGCATTAAAGAACCAGATCAAAGTAGTATGTTTCATCAGTGCTATGCTGCACCTTGACTGACTTGTCTCTTTCTTGTGACCCTTCTCTAAGGAGATGTCCAGTTGTCTACTGATGGACTTTGTGTCTCCCCTCCCTGCTCCCCCTCATTCACATTGATAAGATTTTTTGTTCTGGGTCTTTGATGCCTAATACCTGATCCCATCAACACCTCATGATCACACAGGCTTGTGTGCTTCTTCCATATGCTTCTCAACTAGATGACCATTTGTTTATCTTCAAGCATTTAAGACACCAGATGCTATAGCTATTGATAGTCGGACACCATCAGCATTCTTCAACACATTTGCTTATGTACCCATTTTGTCTTTAGCAATCAATTCAGGAAGGTGAACATCACAAATGCCAGGTTCATAGTGCAAAGTGTTCTTTCTTTGAAGGGGGACTTGAGTATATATGTATATGCCTGCATTTAAATCTCTATAAATGTCCTTTGCTTCCTAGTTCTTTCCTCTCTTTCCTTTTACTTTCCTCCTGTCGCATATTCAGCCTTCATTCAGCTCTCTGTGCTTCCTTTTGGCTATTTTGCACCTGACTGAATGCCACCAGGCATCCTACATTCTCCTTGTCATAGATTTTAGATCACTTGTTGTTCCCTTGTCCCTGGGTTTGTTAACACCCACTTCCTTTCCCCTACCTCCCCTCTCCCATGTCTCCCCGGAACCTTGGTCCCATTGTTTGCTCCTCCAAAATGTTTATCCAGTTTATCTTATCCAGAGAGACATGCAGAGGCAATAATAAGCACAAAGGCAAGACAGAGCAAAAGAAAACAAACAAAAAACAACAACAAAAGAAAACAAAGACCAAGAAAAAAAAAAGAAAGAAAAGCCTTTAAATAGTTCCATGTCTGTTTATTAACTTTAGGAATGTTTTCAGATGAAGTCTCATGGGGCTGCCACACCCTAGCCCCAAAGTTCATTTTTAGTATTATTCAGGGATTTCATTGATTTGCCCCCCTTGCTGTAATATCAATAAAATTGTGCTGGATCAGCAAATGCTATAACTCAAGAGATGAGGAGAATGCAAAGGGAAAGGAAGTCATTAAATAGACAGCAGTACCTGAATGTGTTCTGGAGATTACAAAAGCCAGTACAGTATGTCAATTAGTGAAACCTGCGGTGATATAGTAATTGAGGTTTTAAGTGATATATAATCTATTTCCCCTTGATAGTAATATATTGTGTTCACCATGAATGTTGAATTTCCTCCTCATGATAAATAATTATCTGTTTGAATGTGTGATAATAGCATAACTAATTAATTTGCTAAGTTTTTCCTGATATGATTATTCATGAGAATTTTGGATTTCCACAATGCTAAAGATAGAAGAAATCTTGTAGAAATCATCCACTAAGATCTCTTTATTTTATAGTGAAGAACTAAGATATAAAAATTCTATGTAACTTATCCAGTACTGGGAAGTTAGCAGTTTCAGGTTCCAGGTTTCTACTGGAAATCCAGTATTCTTTCTATTTTATCACTCTACTATCTGTACTGCTAAAAATAAAAGTTTAGTCAAAAGTTAACCTATTCAACATTTCCCTCCAGCTTTGATTTTCCAAAACGAAAAGCTTACTGTGTCCAATTATAGTCATTATCATATCTCTAGTACCTTATATGCCATAATTAGCTTCATTTGGTGTAGTAGGTTAGCATAAAACTGCTAAACTGTAATGTCAGCAGTTTGCAACTTACAGCCACTTCAAGAGAAAAATAGGGAGCTTTCTGTTTCCTATGAGAAGTTACAGCCTCAGAAAGCCCTAAGGGCAATTCTTCCTGCCCTTTGGAGATCTGCCAGGTCCTTAGTCAATAGTAAGATCACATTATATTCCTTGATCTAGAATCCCTGGTGGCACATTTTCAGAACTACAAGCTTCTCAGTCTGAGAAAGGCAAGACTATCCACTCTTATAAAGAGTTACAGTCCTGGAAACTCAGTTTCACCCTGTCCTGTCAGGTCGCTGTGATGCAGAATTAACTCAATGGCACATGTGTTGTTGTGCTTGTTGCTACCTTAATCTACTTTAACATATCGGGAAAATAGGATAATGTGAAACCATTTCCTCTATCACTATTGAAATTAAAACTTCACACAATTAGAAAATTCACTGAGAAAAGCTATTTAGTTCTCATTTCTCTAAAGAATGCTAGTTGACATTGTATGAATATACTATAACCTTGAGTATATAAATCATATTTAGTCTAACATATTCATTAAAACATCAGACTAATTAAAAAAGCAACGTATTGTTTGAAAATGGAAAAATATAGTTTATTGTGCACTCCCAACCCACATAGTTTCTTTTTCAAGTGATCTCCGTTAAGAATCAATGTTTGGGTTGGAGGGTTTTTTGGTTGGGGGTTGGGGGGGGAGAGACACCTGAAACTACTCTGGCCTGTACTGTTCTTATTCTTTAATTAAAAAAAAAAACAATAAAAAGTCTGAAAATGAATAATTTGTTTTAGTAAACAGATAAAAATTGAAGTAAAGAATGCAGTGACTATATATCTGAAAACTAGTTATACTTGAAAAGTAATGTATTTGTTTATTTTCTCAGTATTGCCATATGCATAGTTCTATTAAGAATACGAAGGAAAAAAGAATACAGAAGGAGAAAGAAAAATTTAGGAGGTAAAACCTCTGCCCTTTGTAATATAAAGTTAATGCTAGATACAAGACAACATATGTGAAAAAAAGGAAAGAGAATACTATCTACTATCTACACCATGAAGAAAATACTATCCCATGGCAAAGCTAAATATATAATACAAACAGAAAGGATGAAGAAGTTGACAGATTCAGCAAGATAGGGAAAGTCAGACCAAATTAAGAAAGGAAAGGCAAAATAATCCCTCCCCATGATTTGGCATAGGCTAAGAAGAATAGAAATATTCTTGCCCAGACAGAAATGGGAACTAGCAAGAAAATGAACTTCGCAAGAAACTCGAGATGAAAAATTCACTTTGAAGAGCCAATGATGACTTTGGATCCCAAATAGAGGTCTTTGAAATTATCCCATAAATCAAGAGAAGAACTAGTAAGGTGGCATTTAACTGAAAGCATCTTTGCTCAGTTGACATATATTGAAGGTTACATGAATTTTCATACAATATGCAGACACAACAAAGGAATAGTACACTAGTACAATTTGGGGCCTTATGAGAGCACTTGGTAAATATACAAATGTAGTAGAATTATCATTCATTATTGTAATTACTTGAATTAAGAGACCATTCTGCATTGAGATAGGTTCTTTCAACTCCACATAGGACCTGCACCCTATCAAATATGAAGAACATCAATGTATGCATTGAAATCAAACATGATTTCAGAGAGGGTCCTTTTGTCTACATACCTGACCACCCCTCTAAACAATAACCAATATCCTTTAACAATGAACATATTGTTATTTAGTAGAATAACATAAACTAAAATCACAATGATAGATATATAGCCAAATAGGAAAACAAACCTACTGTCCCCACCTCCATTGTTATGGATGCAGATTGCTGTATCTTTCCCCTGCAGATTGGCTGGTGGATTCAATCCCCCAGTGTCAGTTGAGGGCTTTAATAATCACACCACCAAGACTCCTATCTATTTACAATGAATTCTTACAATAAAAAACAACATAACATCATTGCTTAGAACATTCACTGTAGAAGCAGAATGCACCAGTTTCACGACTAGCTCCTTCTATTAATTAGACAAGTTACTTACCCATGCTTCTGAATAGGAATCCTCAACTATTGGTTAGCTACTAGAATTTAGCAAGCTACCATTTCTTGGCTCGGTGTCTTCTGTGACAAATCAAGAATAATAGTACTTATCCCATAGGGTTATTTTAAGTTTAAGTGAGTTAATAACTCACTACTAACTCAAAGTAGATCAAGGACTTCTTGTATATGCAGTAAAATCATAGAACTCTTTTTTTAAAAGCTAACTATCCATGGTGTTAGCTTTGGCAGTGAACATCTTGGTTTGGCTCAAAATCATAGTAACAAAAGAAAAAAAACAATTTAAAATAAAATTAAAATATTTTATCCATCAAACGACATTATTAAGAAGTTGAAAATCTTCATCAAATGGGAGATTGTGAGTCTTCTACCTGGTAAGGCACTTGTACATAGAAAATGCAAAAAAAAAACCTTAACAGTAAAAAGATAAATAGCCAAATTTTTTTTTGGCATCACTGCCCTCTGGTGGGAGTGGAAGGCCCAGCCTTGCTCCTTGAGAGCTGCTGCTGGATTTGAACCACCAAGCCATTGGGCTGCAGTCCCGCACTCAACCACTATGCCACCGGGGTTCAGCCATAGCCAAATTTTATTAATGAGCAAAAGATTTGAGTAAACATTTCAAAATAAATATATTTACAAATGGCCAGGAATTCCATGAAAATATGATATTATTAGCCACCACCAGAAAAATATAAATTAAAATCACAATGGACACCACTTCACAATTATTAGATGACTATAATAAAAAAAAAGAAAGTATTGGTGAGGAGGTGGATAATTTAGAACATTCATACAGTTCTGATGAGATTATAAAGCATTGTGGAAAACATTCTGACCATCTCTCATAAAGTTAACCATAGCATTATTGTATGACCCCAGCAATTTCAGTCCTAGTCACATCACCCAAATAATTAGAAACTTATGTGCAACCAAAGACTTGTGCGTGAATGGTCATGTTAGCATTGCTCATAACAGCTCAAGAATGGGGGGAAAAAAACAAAATCTTCATCAACTAATGAGTGGGTATTTTAAAGGTAATCATTTTATAATGCAATATTATCCAGAGTTAAAAAGGAAAAAATGTATTGATATACGCTAACACTTGAAAATCTGCAAAGTGAGAGAAATCAATCTCAAAAACCTATCTACTCTATGACTTCATCTTACAAGCTTGGGTCATATTGTTTGCAGGTGTTTGTTTGCGTTGGTTTGTTTAGTGTTGTTTGTTGTGAATATTTATCATTAACAAGGTTCTTGGAACATATAAAACCCTCATTAAGAAATTTATTAGATACATGTCCATACCAGATCCCCACAGCCAGCCAGGGTCATTAGCCATCCTCAACAGTCCATATGCTGTAAGGCCTCCCGTAATTTCTATTATACTTTGTAATCTTGCTGGCATCCCCATATCCATTGTTGAAAGATCACATGTATACTTTCTTGTGTAGTGCCTGTGTCACCTCCCTCATAAAGCCATTTCTAACTCCACCAGAGAGAATCATTGTTATAATTATGATAGTAACAATAGATACATTTACTATAAGCTTGCTTTTTGCTCAGCATTGCCCTAAGTGCTTTGAATTCATTAACTCAGTCCCACTTCAAATCTACCCTAAGATGAGATATTACTCTTATCACGGATGATAAAAAAGAAACAGGTGTAGAGATGTAGGCAGCTGCCCTGTGTGTTATTGCTCAGGAAGGGAGAAGGGATGGGGGCTCTCTCATAAGACCTGGTGTAGATAGAGATGTGTAGTCTTGATTTTCATTCATAACTATGGGCTCTGTTAGTACAATAACTGTGCCCTTGTAGTCCTGGAGTTCTGGCACCAGACTCCAGTACTTACTGAATCAATGAGAGCTGAGCAGACAGTGTGACCAGGAGAACTGAGAAGTCCAAGCTGAGAAATTTAAACTGTTTTCTAATTAATAGAAAGTCACTCTAGACTTTGAGTAACAACACTGCATGCTATGAATGGCATTTTGGATTAGGCGGTGATGGTTCAGTAATAGAATTCTCACCATCCATGGGGGAGACGTAAGCTCAAATTCCAGCCAGAGTACCCCATACACAGTCCCCACCTATGTGTCAGTAGAGGCGTGAGTGCTGCTGTGAAACTGAACAGGTTTCTGTAGAGAGTCCACACTGATATATACTAGGAAGAAATCTGGCAATTTATTCCTGAAAATTAACCAATGACAACCATATGGATCACAATGATCTGCTCTGAACCTCATCACAGAATGAGCATGAACTAGACAGTGTTTAGTTTCATTTCATGGGGTCACCATGAATTGGAAGTGACCTGATGATACCTAAACAAAGCACTCTAGAGAAAATATATAAGGGAACAGAACAACACAAGGGAAATGAGACTAGACCTTTTGCTTTAAGCCAGGGTAATGTAGACTGCATGGAGAAGACATGGGTGAAGAACTGGACACTATTCCTAGATTACTCCAGTCATTACCTGGCCATGCCCATAAGTGTAGCACTCCTGTAGGAAGCAGCTATGTTCAGTAGCAGGTGTGTGCATAACACACAGTGAAAGATTCAATCGCTTAGGTCAATATTTGACCTTGACAAGGCAAGCACCCTAGTTTTGCCTTGTCTCCCAATATTTACCATTACAAAACTACAGACAATATTGGATACACTCTACTTTTACTTATGTATCTTAAACTGAAGGTCAAAAGAAAAATGTAAAATATCTTCAGGGCAAAATGTACTCTTCTTTGTAAAGTATTTCTTTTTATTTTTATTCAATTAAAATTGAAGTCAAGATGGAAAAGGATTTAATGCTTAACATAGATAATTTTACTTATGCAAAATATCAATTGGTTATAGTCTGATTTGATTTAAAAATCCATTGTAGGCTTAGAAAGCATAAAAGGAGTTAAAATTTAGCAATACATCTTATCCTTAGGCAAACTCATAAGAATGGCCACTGAAACTAAATT
>PVJH01048618.1:0-10711 GCA_004026705.1 Nesogale talazaci
AAGAGCTCACTACACATGGAATCAAGGAACAGAAATGGGAATAGGGATACCAGAAGGGTAGGGGGAAGGTGGGGAGAAAAGAAGCGAAATGGGGAGGCAATCAGATAAAAGAACAACAGAAACCATGGGGGAAGGGAGACAGCGGTCAATGTTAGAAATGAAAATAATAATAATTTATAATCTATCAGGAGGTCACAAGGTGAGGGGTGGGTAATAAGAACTGATATCAAAGGTTTAAAGAAACTAAATCTCTAGAAAAAAATGATGGCAACATGTACAAATATGCCTTATACAAGTGATGTATGGATTGTAATGGGCCATTAGAACACCCAATTAAGTGATTTTTAATTTAAAATTTTAAAATTAAAAATCATATATAGAAATCCCAGTTGCCAAAAATTATTCTTAAAAAAGAGTTAGTTAAGCAGCAAGAAAACTAAAAAATCCAAAATGGCATAATCAAAATAAGACAATGCCATTTCATGAAAATATAAACAAACTTAGTGAATGATTCGTATAAAAAACTGTTAAATAGTAATTTGTTTTGTAAACTTTCATCATAGACAATGAAATATTGATTAAAAATCATAAATATACAAAATCAAATTGACAAACTTCTCGTGAATTTAACCAAAGAAAGGAAGGAACACACTTCACTTCAATAGCACGGATGAGGGACAAAACATCCCCTAGTGAAATCAAAAGAATGATTACATAGTACTAGGAAGGACTGTACTCCATTGAATTCAACAACTTGGAAGACATGGACAAATCTTGGAAAAACAATCCCTCATTAGACTATCCCTGATGGCTGTCAAGAACCTCAACAAACCCACATCAAAAGAAGAAATAGACAAGGTTATCAAGGGATTACAAACAAAAAATCCCCTGGATCAAATGGATTTACTGGAGAATTCCATCAAGCATTTAGGGAGGAATTGACACCAATCCTATACAAACTCTTTCAGAACATAGAAAAAGTTGGTAAACTCCCAAATTCCTTCTATGAAGCTAGTATAACACTGATACCTAATCCAAGCAAGGATCCCACAAGAACTGAGAACTACAAACCAATTTTCCTAATGAATATTGATGCAAAAATCCTACTCAACAGGAAACATAAGTATATAAAGTAAATAATACACTATGACTACATAGGATTCATACAGAGGATACAAGGATGGTTTAATATACGAAAGACAATTAGTATCACTTGCCACTTTGACATGAAAACTGTAAGAATCACATGATAATACTGATAGATGTGGAAAAAGCATTCAATAACACCCAACACCAATTCCTGTTTAAGACATTCGAGAAGATAGGAATGGAAGGAAAATGCCTCAAGACAATAGAAGTTATATATGAAAGACCAACAGCCAACATGGGAGCCAATGGTGAAAAGACTAATACAATAGCACTGAAAAAGAGGACCAGATAAGGATGCCCCTTGTCCCACTCTCATTTAATTTTATACTGGAGGTCCTAACAGCATAAGGCGAAGAAAAGACATCAAAGGTATTTTTGTGAGGAAGGAAGAGGTGAAACTATCACTATTTGGAGATGATATGACTTTAAATATGGAAAAATCCCAAAAGCTCCACAAAGGGAATAATGGAAGCAATAGAGGAATATGGCAGAGTGACAGGATACAAGATCAACAAACAGAAATGTATCAGATGGCTATACAGATCAGATAGGATCACAGAAGGGGAGTTTAAAAAGGTGGTACGCTTCACAGTAGCCAAGAATAAATTGAAATATTTAGGGATATACCTGACTAAAAGAACAAAAGATCTATAGGAGGAAAACTACAGAACACTATTATAAGAAATCAAGAGTGACCTCAACAGATGGATGAATATCCCTTGCTTGTAAATCAGACGACTCAATATATTAAAGATGACACTTCTACCAAGGCACTATATAAGTTTAATGCAATTCTGATACAATTACCTTCATTTCTCAAGAAATGGAAAAAGTGATTACCAACTTCATAGGGAGAAGGAAGAAGCCCAGAATTTGCAGAAAACTCCTCAAGAAGAAGGACACAGTGGGAGGGCTTACTTTGCCTGACTTTAACACATATTATATAGCCACAGTGATCAAACCACATGGTTTTGATAGAAACTCAATGGAAAAAATTGAAAACCCAGAAATAAAATTATCATCATACAGACAACTGATCTTTGATAAGGGCCCAAAAGACACCAAATGGGAAGCAGATACTCTTTCAACAAGAGATGCTGGAAAAAAATGGATATCCACCTGCCAAAAAAAATGAAGCAAGACATGCACAAGAATAAATTCAAGGTGATTCATAGAACTAGAGGTAAAACCCCAAACTATTATGGCCATCAAAGTGGGAATTGGGACCAACCTGACAGCTTTCTCACAAGGAATACATTGACTATCAGAAACAGGAAGGACACAATCACAGATAAGGCACAAGTTGACAAATGGCATATACTGAAGATAACGCACCTGGGTATATTGAAAGAATTCACCAAAAAAGTATTAAGAGAACCCATGGACTGGGAAAACATCTCTAACAATGGCACATCAGACAAGAGACTCATTACTAAAATCTATAATTCCCTGGTAGCTTCCACAAAGAACAAACACAACTGCTCACTGAGGAGATGGGTAAAGGACCTGAACAGAAGTTTTCCAGAGGCAGAAATCCTAACAGCCAATAAACATATGAGAAAATCATATGCTATAAGAAAAATGCAAATTAAAATATTAGCCATAAGAGAAATGCAAATTAAAACAACAATGATGGGCTGAGCCCCAGTGGTGTAAGTGGTGGTTGAGTGTGGGACTGAGGCCCGTAGGCTTGATGGTTCATATTCAGCTGCAGCTCTCAGGAACAGCACTGGGTAGCTCCCACAACCACCAGCAATCATTGATGCCAAAAAATAAATAAATAAGTAAAAATAAAACAACAATGACATACAACCTAACACCCTCAAAGATAATACAATTCAAAAAATTAGAAAGCAACAAGTGTTGGAGAGGTTATGGGGCTGGTGTACCTGTAGGCATGTACAGCCATTATGGAAATCAATTTGGTGATATCTAAAACAGATTGAAATTGAGCTACCATATGAGCCAGCAATCCTCCTACTGGCCATATACCCAGAAGAGGCAAGAAACAAACTACGGCCAGGCACCTATGCTTCAATGTTCATAGCAGCACAGTTCACAATTACAAGGAGCTAGAAACAACCCAAATTTCCATCAACTGGTGAATGGATTAAAACGCTGTGCTACATACATACAATGGAGTACTATGCACCACTGAAAATCAGTGATAAATACATGAAATCTTTCTCTGCATGGAAAAAACTACAGGAAAATATGCTCTCTGTAAGTCAAGCACAAAAGAACAAGGTAAGCTTAAAAAAATGCAAAAGGGGCATAGGAAAAGAGCTCCTGCATTCAGAAATTCCTAGGATGAGGCCCAGTTAGTGTGGCAAGGACCAGATCATATCCAGGGCTACACATGGTAATCAAAGTGAGGAGGGTGGGGTAGGGGAAGATGGCGATATGCAGTGGGAGAATAGGGCACTAACCCATCCAAGAGGAGCATATTGTTTACATCTCCACAGAGGAAAAGGGACCAAACTTAAACCCGGTGTTCCAGAATGTGAATGCAGCATGACGGCTTGCAGTAAGGACCCAGTGGAGGGGTCTGAGGGTCCAGCCCCAATCCCAACTACATGGACAGCCAGGGCTGTAGCTCAGGGAGAGGGACATGTTTAACCAGAGCACATGAGAGCAAATGAAGGGGGAGTGAGAGAGAATGGAGTGTATACCGAACCTTGAGGATTATCTCCCCCCTCAGAACAGCCATTGTACAGAGAGGATCATAGGGCCAGACCCATTACGAAATATGGCATCCCTCACTGATCTAAGGCCCTACAGAGAAGAAGGGTCTGGATTGCATGCGGTCTGCCCCCACCACACCACACCTAGGCAAAACATGAAGGGCGTGCAGCCGAGCAACCGGAGAAGCAGATCATGGAGTTCTTGAAGGATATACTTTGGGGCAAGAAAGTGGCACACCATGGGACGCAAGGGGGGACATACTTGCAGATCAACAAACAGACCCGGAACTAGTTACAGGTTTTTTGTTTTTTTTTTTACTTATTTATATATTTTTTTTCTGGACATTGGTATCCTTGTTGCTGTCATCATCTTGTGTCCTTTTTTCGCTTCATCTTGTGATATCTTGCTCTTTTATTTTTGTATATATAATTATCTCTGCAAATCTAACTACATAAAATAGACTGAATGAACAGTCGGGAAGAGAAAACAACAGGAGCGATGGCTCAGGGGTAATGGGAGATGGGGAGGCAGGGGAAAGGATGTGATGTTGACCAACCCAGGGATAAGGGAAAAACAAGTGATCCAAAATCAGTGGCAAGGTGGTTGTGTGAGGACTGATAGGGATTGATCAAGAGTAATGTAACAGAGAGAAATTACTGAAATCCAAATAAAAACTGAGCATGATAGTGTGACAAGAGGAAAGTAAAAAGAAATAGAGGTAGGAACTAGGGGGCAAAGGACATAGGTCTAAATACAGGGATGAACTTAGGTAAATTTATTTACACATGATGATGGGGAAATAGATCTATGCACATATACTTATGGTGTTTGTATTAAGGCAGCAGATGAATATTGGACCTTCACTCAAGTACTTCCTCAATACAAGAATACTTTGTTCTATTAAATTGGCATTCTATGATGCCCACCATCTCAACAATCATTGAAGACAAATATGTACATAAGCAAAAGTGATGAAGAAAGCTGATGGTACCCAGATATCAAAGATACAGCATCTGGGATCTTAAAGCTTGAAAATAAACAATGGCCATTTAGCTCAGAAGCAACAGCCTGTGTGACCATGAGGTGTCAATGGAATCAGTTATAGACATGAAAGAACAAAATAATATCATTGTGTGCCCACCTTCCTCATGATATGATCCCTGAAGACAAATGTGTGCAGAAGCAAATGTGGTGAAGAAAACTGATGGTGATTGGCTATCAAAAGATGTAGTGTCTAGGGTTTAAAATGCTTGACGGTAAACAAGCATCCACCTAGCACAGAAGCAATAAAGGCTACATGAAAAAGAACATGAGCCTGTGTGACCAAAAGGTGTCAAAGCGATCAAGTATCAGTCATCAAAGAATTAAATCTTTTATCCTTTTTTTTTGTTTGTTTTGTTTTTTGGGGGGCAGGTGGAGGGGCATCACTGCCCTCTGGTGGTTGTGGGTGCTACCCAGCCTTGCTCGTGGAGAGCCACTGCTGGATTTGAACCGCCAAGTTCATGAGCCGCAGTCCCGCACTCACCCACTATGACACCAGGGCCCAGCCAAAATTATATCCTTTTAAATGAGGGGGAGTGCAGATTGGGACCCAACGTCAGGGAAGCGACATCCCCTTAATGAAGGGTGACAGGAAGGAAAAGAGCCAGTCAAGGGTGCAGTGTAGCAATGATTAAATACGCAATGTTGCTCTAGTTCTTAAAGGCTTCCTTCTTCCCAATATCATGATCCCAATTCTCCCTCACAAATTCAGTCAGACCAGAAGGTGTACACTTGTACAGATAGGAGACAGAAATATGGCAAGTCCTATGATTTGGACCAGTGGTGAGAGTTGTGATACCAGGAGGGTGGAGGAATGGTGGCGTAGAAAGGGAAAACTGATTATAAGGATCTACAAATTACCTCCTTCCCAGGGTAGGGACAACAGGGAAGTGGGTGAAGGGAGATATCTTATCGGACAATGTACGATATGACAAAATAATATTTTATAAATTATCAAGGGTTCATGAGGGAGGGAGGAACGGGGAGGAGCTAATAACAAGGATTTAAATAGAAAGAAAATGTTTTGAGAATGTTGATGGCAACAAATGTACAAATGTGCTTTGCATACAAAGCATGTATGTTTGGATTGTGATAACAGTTGTATGAGCCTCCAATAAAATTATTTTTAAGAACTGCATAAACTAGTATTATATAATATATATGACTACATATTTATATAGTAAAAAGTGGCACTACGATATTAGTTTCTTAACCAGAGACATCACAAATGCTTTGAACACTATGTTTTCCATTTTGTTTTTCAATTACTTAGTCTTATCAGTTTTTGTCCCATCAACTTTTAAAAGTCTTTAGTTTCAGCGACTCTAAACATTAAGGGTAGCATAAAGATATGGAACAACATTTCAATAAAGGTTCTGAATATTTCTCTCACACCTGTTAAGAAGACAACCTGAAAATGTCTATAGGTAACTTATCTTCATAAACAGCACACTAAGGTCTGTGTTTGACACTTCACTAAATCCTCAAATACGTCTTGCCTAAGCAAAATGGCTTCAAAAGATCATGGAAAAGTTCCATTATCTTTTACTTTCATTTTCCTATGATTTTGTGACATATCCTTGTATATCCATGTGACATTACTTAAATGAGTAGACTTTAATCAAGAATTAGCAGGAGTAAAACAAAGCAGAAAAAGTGTTAAACATATGTATATCAGGGTGTTGTAACACTTTATAAATCTAATCAATTTCTTTTAGGACTAATTAGTGAAGACACTTATTAAGTATAAATGACAAGCAGCAGATCTTTTCCTGGTTAGTTAAGTCTGAAAATAAAGGGTACAGTCCATTAGTTCATTCATTCATTCATTCTTTCTTTCATTAAATATGTACTGGATGTATAAAGTGGGGGTCTACAGTCACATTCAAAATTAGTGTTCAAAATGAGTCCAATTGCATGGAGAAAATATCTAGTTGAGTAATTTTTACACTAAAATAAATACTAAGGTACATAATGTACAAAATTTAAATATAAATAACATTTAGAGTTTTACTTCAGTTATATAGGACAAAGTGAATATGCAGATTTATTTAAATAGTTGTTTTTTAGCAATGTAAAAATACATGAACTTCTGAATACTTGCTTTTGAATATCAAATGAACTATTGATTTAGTTTCTAATCACTTAACTTGAGGACTAAGATCCGTTTAGGCAAAGCAAAGTAGTAGTATGGGTGCAAATTAGACAAACTTTTCGATAGCACATTTATCTTTAAAGTTGTCTGACATATCTAAAACATCTTAAGCACATGACTGTGCTTCCACCATGTAAAATATATTTCCCCTAGCATTTTCAAGAATTCTAGTTTGTACCATCGCCCATCCCCATTCAAGCAAGTGGCGACTTTTACTGCAGGCACCACACTAGTCTGGCAAAGTCCAACTTCTCATTTTCAGGTGTACCCTGGATGGTGTTTTTGATCAGTTTTATATGACCTGTCTCACTATGGTTTTCTATCTCCTAATAAATGATTGAGTGCAACTATGCAAATGAGTATGGAGCCCTGGTAGTGCAGTGGTTAAGCACTGGGTAGTCCAAAACAATCAGTAGCTCCTCCAAAGAGAGTCTGGGATTTCTACTCCCATAAACAAATACAGTCTTGGAAACCCAAAGGAAGTCGCTATGAGTCAGTATCAAGTCGATGGCCGCGAGCATATAAATGAGTTGCCTGTGTACCTGTGTATGGGGCTGGTAAAACTTACTTAGAATGCAAATAAGGTTTATGGAACACTAAAAGGGGATTGGTCAGTTTTGCTATCATGCTAAGATTAAAATGAGTAACCAAGAAGATAAATAGGAGTGGCCTTGCTATCACCATGGGGCAAAAGCTGAGCTCATCCTTTGTACTTCATGGCCCTGTGCGGAGAATGTCCAGACCCAGGAGACATGGAAAGAAACAGAGGCAGCATGTGATGGGAAGCAGCAGTGGCTGAAACCGACTGGCTCAGCATCAGGAGAGTGGTGTGAGATGGCACAGTGTTCTTTTGATACAGGAAGCGAACTGGCTACAGCGGGCAAACCAACTCATGGGGCAAGAGAGCTGTGTGTCTTTGCGAAGGAGGTTGGAGCTTGCTTACCTGCAACCCAGGAGAGATA
The DNA here is from genome assembly GCA_004026705.1 of Nesogale talazaci. NCBI lineage: Eukaryota > Metazoa > Chordata > Mammalia > Afrosoricida > Tenrecidae > Nesogale > Nesogale talazaci. The sequence goes on from PVJH01048618.1 coordinate 7,993, forward strand.
GAGCTTATCACCATCAGGCCAAGGCTTACAGGTAGAATAAAATCCCCCCCCCCCATGTATTTATTGGCAGCACTAAATACTTGTAAACTTGCCCAAGTATGGTCAAACAGAAGCTAACCTGAGAGACAAAAAAGGCCAAGACAAAAGAAAAATATTCCTATGAGCAGGGTCACGAAGAACTGAATCTTGAGTCATTCTTAAGCCTAAATCCTAACCTGTTACACCCTAATAATCCCCAAATATGTAAGCAAGTCTATAAGTTCTGTGTAGTCATTGTAATGAATAATCAAGCCAAAGAGAGAGGTAGAAAAAACTGTGAGAGGCATGATTTGTGTCAGAATGACTAAAAAGTTTGGAGTGTGCATATATGAACGACCTCAACTCTAGGAGATCAGTCGCAGGCTGATGAGGATGGTGATTCTGTGTCCCCTTGTGAATCAATAGAAGGTCAACATGCCACTTTACTGAACCCCAAAATTTATCCCAACCATTACAAGTTCAAATAAGAGTGCAAGGAAAGCATGTGCAAACATTTTTTGTTTTTATTTTTGCACTACTTAATTCCTTCCACTATTTTCCATACAAGCACCAGGCAGCCTGTTCTCACTGCAATAGAGAGCTCAGAATATACATTTTAATAGGATCTGCAGGTATTTTTTCACAAATATGTAAGATTCACTTGGGAAGCTGGAAAATTCAGATCTGATTCAATATATCTAAGGTGAAATGCAAAACGCTGCAAGGGATAAAAGTGGACTGAACCAGAATGAAGCTCTCCTCTTTGAAGTCAACTGTTTGGTTCTCTATCGAGTGCAGGATGAGCTCACATAGCTTAGCACATTGCGCCATGAGCAGTTAATTGCAAGAGCAACACTTAAAACCTATCACAATAAGAAAGTTGAGGCTGCTTGTTCCTATAAAGATTTAAAGTCTCGAGTATCATAGGGAGTAGTTCTATTCTGCTGTACAGGGCCATTATGAGTGGCGTCTGACACAACGTCAGTAGGATCAAGCAGAGATTAGATATTAAATGTTGTCTAGTGGTGCCTAAACTTTACCTGGCATCAGGATCATCTAGGTTTGTTAAAACTTCAGGATCCCACTCCACTTTCTAATTTGGCATATCTCATATGGGCCTAATATTGAGCACCTCTGACAAGTCCCCAGGTGTTGCTGGCGCTGTTGGCTAAGAGAGCACATTTTAGAAACAACCACATATTAAATGCATTTAGGGTAGCATCTCTACTCACACCTTTGTGAATTTACAGATCAGAGTAATGATCATCTATTCTAAGTCAATAGCTCGAAAAATTATGCATTAAATTAGAATAAACATTCAAGGAAAACATCACTCACTTGAAAATTAAGATTTGGATGTAACCAGTTGCAAAATCCAGGAAGATGACTTGTGTAATACAAATAAGTATAGAACAAGTGAGTTACAAAGAAATTTGAATGAGGCTGAGCCTTGGTGGTGTAGTGGCTGTGTGTGGGACTGCAGCCCACTGGGTTGGTGGTTAAAATTCAGCAGCAGCTCTCCAGGAGCAAGGCTGAGCCTCCTACTACCACCAGAGGGCAGTGATGCCCCCCTCCCAAAAAAAGTAATTTGAATGAATCAGTGAGAGGGAATAAAAAAACATTCTGAATAGGAAAAGAGAGCATATATTAAGACTATAGGTGAGCACTTGGGAGGAAGAAAATGCTTTCTGCTCTGATAAAGATTTGCACGGGCAGTTCTGCCCTGGCTTACAATGTCTCTGTATGTCAGAACTGACTTGACAGCAAGGGTTTTTTTTCCCAATCATTTTATTGGGGGATCATACATCGTTTTTCACAATATATAAATAAGCATATTCGTGAAGCACCCTCACGTGTCCACTTATATTATTGTTCTCCAATCGTCCACCTTTTCTCTTAAGCCCCTAGTATCGGCTTTTCCATTCCTTCCCCTCTTCCCCTGGCCTCTCCTCCCCTCCAACCCTCAATACTTTATACATTGTTATTGTTTTTTCATATCGTACACTGCCACTGCCCGACCTCTCCCCCAACCCACTCCTTTGATGACCGTCCTTTAAATAGGAGCTTGTGTATATATCCTTGCTGTTGGTTCCATCTCTCTACCCTCCCTTCCCTCCACCCTTCCAGTATCTCCAATCTAATCATTGGTCCAAAGGGGCCCATCCATCCTGATTTCCCCATATGTTCAGCTCCCCTCTATGCCAGTGTGACTTCTCCAGTCCATCTGGATTTGCAAGGTAGAGCTGGTTGGGCATTGGGGAGGAAGGCTTCAGGAACTAGAGGAAACTTGCATGCATTATCACTGCCTGGCTGCCCCCCGACTGGTCTGTCTCCTCCCCGTGACTCCCCTGTAAAGGGGTGACCAATTATCCACCAGTGGGCCTTAGGTCCCCAACCTTCTCTCCTCCTCCTATGGAATGATATGATTCTCGTTCTTTGGTGCTTAATATCTGCTCCCTTCGGCCCTCTTGATCACGCATGCTGGTGTGCTTCCTGCATGTGGACTTTGTTGTTTCTGCACTGAATGGTGACTCGATTATCTTCCAGTCTTTGAGATTCCAGGCATTCAATCATTTGTTAGCTGGGTACCATCATTTCTTCTACTCTGTTTGCCTCTGTATCCATTTGTCATCAGCGATATCGGGAGTTAATTGGTCCATTGATTTTTGTTCTTTGATACCTGATTGTTTCAGCACCTCAT
>PVJH01048619.1:0-10710 GCA_004026705.1 Nesogale talazaci
ACTGGGGTTTGTGATGCACAATCAAACACACAAAACAAAAAAATGTGTGCAACATGGAATGGGAAACTGATTTGCTCTGTAAACTTTTACCCCGTCCACAATCAAACGATGTTTTGCCTTTTGAACACAGTTCATGGAGGTCTAGGGTAACAAAACAGGGAACAAAGGAGTAAAGCAACCTTTCCGCACTTCAGCTGTCCCATGGGTTACATCTCAGGCTCAAATTCCCACAGGCCTGGCAGCTCTACCCCTTCCAAGAACTGAAATGAAATGGGCTTACCCCACTGCACTGCCCACACTGTGTCCTGGGAAGCAGGCACAAAACTGCCGTGGAAATCACTCAAAAGAAAAAAAAGTCACTAGTAGCAGCCGTACAGAGCTGAACGAAAGTGTGGAATGGCTGAATCTAGCGAAATAACACCCAAAGGCTAAGAACGTCATTTCAAGCCAATTGGTTGTTATTACAAAATTACTAGGAGCCAGTGAGCTAAAGAGTGAAAGAAGAGAAGCTGAGGCCTGGTGGCCCAGTGGTTGTGTGCGGGATTGCGGCCCACAGGGTTGACGGTTCAAATCCAGCAGCAGCTCTCCAGGAGCAAGACTGAGGGGGGGGGGAGAGTGAAAGAAGAGATCTGACAGTATGGTGGGGCATGGTCCAAAGCCCAATGAGGGAATCAGGTGAGGAACCAGCCAGAATCCAGAGTCTAGCATGGTTGTAGTCAATGTGGCAGTCACGATGAGTGGAGCACCCTGGTGGCAGAGGGAGTGACCAGCTGACTTTGCCCCAAAAAGGAGGCTTTCTTTCCACCCCTAAAGCAACGTGAAATCGTTTCTGTTAGCTACAACTGTGGCATGTGGGGAGACTGCATTTCAACCATTGGAACTTCAGCATCCAAATGATGATGTACTAAGTATGTAAGATGCACACCAGATTTTGAAGACTTCATGATAAGAACACCCCACACACACACACACACACACACACACACAAAGGGATGTTGAATATGCCCTTAATCATTTTTGTGTCAATTTTATGTCAAAACCATGATGATTCTATTTGGGATATGTGGGACTTTAAACAAAAACCCTATTGTTAAAATTAACATAGTTTGACTTTTTTGCCTGACTGCCAAGTTGAGGTTGTTTTTTTTTTAATTGCGTACTGGACTGCCCTGGTCTATGAGTTGAAAAACCAATAAGCTGTCAAGCTGTTGTCTAGAAGCTGTTGTTGTCATGGTGACTGCAACAGAAGGCCAAGACATGTCCACAGATGTCACGGAGAAAATTATCTAGAATGTATACAGCCCATTTGCAGTATCTTGGTCATAGACCTGTGATCATTGGCTCCCAGGCTTTTCTTTTTCATCAGGCATTTTATTGGGGGGCTCTTACAGCTCTAAAACAATCCATACATCAATTGTATCATGCATACTTGTACATATGTTGCCATCATCGGTTTCAAGAGTTTTTCTTTCGACTTGAACCCTTGATATCAGCTCCTCTTTTTCACTCTCTCCCTCTCTCCCACACTCATGATCCCTTGATAAATTATAAATAATTATTTTCATATTTTACGCTATCTGCTGTCTCACTTCACCCATGTTTCTGTTGTTCATTCCCCTTGGAGGGTGGGGGTACACATCGATCATCGCTATCAGCTCCCCCTTTCTCCCCCAGCTTCTCCCATCTCCCTTGCATCACTACAACCATCAATGTTCCTGAGGGATTTATCTGTCCTGGATTCTATGTGTTAAGAGCTCTTGTCTGTACCAGTGTACATGCTCCTGCCTAGTCTGGTTTGTAAGGTAGGACTGGGATCATGATAGTGGGGCGAGGAAGCCTTGAAGAACTAGAGCGACGTCGTTTCATCAGTGCTACACTGCACCCTGGCTGGCTGATCCCCTCCTTGTGACTCTTCCGTGAGGGGCTGCCCTACCCACAGGCTTTGGGTCACCGCTCCGACTCCCCTCTTGCACCTCGATGGAATTGTTTGTTTCAGTCTTCTGATTCTGTGGACACCTCATGATCACACAGGCTGGTGTCCTTCTCCATGAGGACTCTGCTGCTTCCATATTAGATGGCCATGTGCTTAACTTGGAGCCTTTAAAACCCCAGACCTCGATCTTTTAATAGCTGGGCACCATCAAACCACCAGATTTTAATAGACAATGGCCAACTGTTGTTGCCGCTGCTGTTGCTAGGTGCTGTTCCATCTCTTCTGACTCAGAGGATGCTGCAGCAGAAGAAAAGAGAACACCGCCCTGGCCCTGCAGCAACCTCACCATTGTTCTTAGGATTAGGCCCAGCATAGCCCAGCGTCGTACAGGTGACGGCCACAGGTCACCTGAAAGGGTCAGCTGCTGGTGCGTCCATGAACTTCAGTCCAGAAGAGGTTGAGAATCTAGTGCAGAGGTGATCATGAGAATCCAGCCCAGGGTGGTGCTTTGTTGAACACTTTATGGAAAGTGTACTCATCAGAACATTCTGTCTGTGTGGCAGTCGTGTACTTGATGTCAATTTCATGATTGGGAGTGTAGGGATATCACTCTGGAGATAGCCAATGAGATCTCTGTGGGCCTGGCTTTCTCTGAGAATTCTGGGAAGCCTCACGATATTTTCCAATTGTGGAAGAGAGACTTGACTCACTCTCTCTGGGAGACGAACTATTGAGGAGATGACAGCATGCTGATCAATCCTGATTCCTGGAGAATGGAGGAGCTGGAAGAGAGGCCACATGGGCTTACCCTCAAGGAGCCAAACTTCTGCGGCTGTAGAAGCCACGGGAGACCCTTGCCAGTGCTGAGATGCTTCAGCTGCCACCAGACACACCAGACTCTGCACCCACTGGTGTCCTAGTGTCATTACACATGCTTCATAAGTCGGAAGGAGACTTTACAGAGACTTTACAAACATACGGACTAATATCGGATTTAGGACCTTGGACTGGACTGGGTCGGGATGCTTTCTCAATGTTCCATTCCTCTTGTACATAAAACTTTCCCTGATGTCCATATGTGTGCCTATGAATTGGCTTTTCTAGTCTACCCGGACCGACACAGCCCGTGAGTGCGATATTGTTAACATCTGAAACAAACCTAAGGTGACTGTACATCCTTAATTTTGTGGTTCTAGTTTAAAATGGGTGATTGGTTTTGGGTGTGATTTTTCTTTTCTAATCAACCGTGTCTGTGTTAACACTGCAGGAGCCGTGGTGGTGTAGAGGGTGGTCACGGGCTGAACTGCTGGCCATGGGAGGGCTGTTGGAAACTGCCCGGTCACCCCACAGGACAAGGACGAGGCTTTCCTCTCTGATAGAGAGTCACACTCAGGAACTCACCGGGGCAGTTCTACCCTGTCCCAGAGGGTCCCTCAGAGTCAGAATCGACTCTCTGGCAGTGAGGACAGGATTCATTTTGTAAGTAAGGGAGTGCTCAAAAGAACTTGAGCTAAGCACTCCAGTTACAGGAAGGTTTGACTGATTTGGGTCATAAATTTTCCTGACAGTCATCGACTTTCTTCAAAAATGTTACATTTACATGTGGATTTTTAAATAGGAGAAGGCTTCGGGTGATTATGTTTATAAATGAGATTGTGTTTCAGAAACTCACCATCTGCCCTTGGAATTAAAGTTTTGTTTAAAGTAAAAAGTGAAGGTGACCACTCACATTTACCAGATTTATAAGCAGCGGAGCGATATCTCTAAGTTGAACTTGAGATTCTAAAGAAAGCTCAAGGTTTTCATTTTTTACCTATCACATCAAAAAGATTCATTTTCCTTCCTGCACACAAAAAAATACCCTTAATAACTAACAACCAATTGCTTCCCCAATACAAATTCCTTTCATTCACACCACATCCCAGTAAAATAATTGAGATGATTGTCCCTCTTCTACAGTGAATGAGGGCGCAGTGCAGATCTTATAGCTGCCCCACGCTCACTCAGGAAAAAGCTGGGATTCAAATCCCAGTTGTCTGATTTCCGAATGCCTGCTCTGGACCACTGAGCCTCTATTTGCTCTCCGATTGTCCATGAACATGAAAAAAAAAAAAAAGCCCTCACATTAACTAAATTGGTTGTTCTTAAAAGCAAGCCTTTTTCTTTGCAGGCTGCCAAGATTTTAACTGAAAGTCTCGCAGTGTTCTTTTTTTTCTCAATCACCATCAAGAAGGGTTTAAACCAAGAATTCCAGGAAAGGCCCAGGGTGCACATGGGGTGAGAGTCGGGGGTGGGGAGAAGGGAGGAAGTACTAAATGAGAACATCTTTCAAGGCTTCTAAGTTCCCCACTGGCCCCCCCAGGGCAGCCACCCAGCACTCTCCGCCTGGGATGCAGGCCATGAGCCTGTTCTGAGCCTCCAAAGTCCGGGCTGGGGCAGAGGATGGGGGCAGAGCTACATGCCATCCCGCTGCTTCCATCCTCTACCATCTCATGCAGCTCTTGCAGTGTGCATGCCCAGGCCAGAGCTTGGCGGCATGAAATGGGTCTAGGTGATTGTGGCAGTTACAGAACTGTTGTCCATCTGAGAGGATTAAGAACGTAGGGCAAGAGTTTAGCCTGCCAGTCAGGTCGCAGTTTGATGACCTCATTTGGAGGCGCTAAGTAGACAAATAGCTCCCTGGAGGGTCCCCTCCCTGGGAGATACTGCAGCTGACAAGTCACGTGGTACTACGCCCGTGCCCTGAGAAGCCACGCGGAGACTCATGCCAGGACTGAGATGCTCACAATGCCACTGGATCCATAAAACTTTTCACCCACTGGCCTGTGACCATTCTGCGTTTGACATCATTGCAGGTGTTTCAGGAGTCTGAAGAGGCCTTTATATACTGCTATCAGAGGTATGAGTTAGTATCGGACTTACGGACTCGATCTGGACTGGGCTGGGATGTTTTCTGGGTATACATTTGCTCTTTATATAAAGCTCTTCGCTGTACACATATGAGTGTCTCTCTGGCTCTGTTTCTCTAGTCAACCCAGGGATGCGAGACCATTCCCTTTCATTCAGGTGGTGATTCTAAAAGTGGGTCTGAAGGAAGGAGTCCCACTCCTTAAACAGTAACCATCAACCAGGAAGAAGCAAGCAGGCACACTGCAGTCCACCAGTTTCCTCAGCAGTCATCTTCCTGAGAGCTGACCACCCGGTGGGCTCCAACTGCCAGGCCTCTCTTCCACAGCACCACCACTGGGTGGGTGTGAAAGCCTGTGTTCACTGTTGGCAGAACGGAGAGGAGAACCAGAAAGGCATCAGTCCCACTGCTGGGGATCTGAAGGAACTGATCTGTAACAAGAGGAGATGGATGCCAGGCAGGAGCACGCAGATTCTTCTACTGCCGATTTATAATTTAAGAGTCACAGTCAACATCTGTTCTCCACTATAAATAATGCCTGCCATGCCGTGTAGTAATCCAATTGTGAGTCCATGTTCCCTGGAAGGACAGGTTATCAGAGACCAGGGGGTTCACAGCAGATGGACACACAGGAACACAGTTCCTCCTCTGACCACAGCACACTGGTCAGAGCCAAGTGCACGCTTCTGTCGTCCATGTCCATCCTCCCTTGATTTCCCGCACCATCAACTGGGCCAGTCAGACGACAGAATACACCCCGCACAGAAACCCTCCTTTCTTGTGCCTGATGTGTGGTTTCTAATGTTCACAATGCACTTCAGGGACTATTCAACACAGTCATTTTCAGTTATCTGGAAGAAGGTGGGGGAGGGAGAGCAGGCCAGAAGGGCCAGTACCTTGGCCCAAGGCCAGCCTGGGGAAGCCCTTACTAGGTTAATTACTTCTGGAATCTGGGTCATGAGGCATTAACTAGCAGTGTCAGGATGTTTTCTTTCTCCCCCTCACCATACTACCAAGCCCTGCAGGATGTTCGTATTTACCCATTTCCCCTCTTAACACCTTTCAACTCAATAAAGCCATTATCTGGTCCCCTGGCTTCCCCTTCAACTAAGTATAAGGTGAAGCATCACAAGTCTAGTTGAAGAGACTTAGGAAGTGAGTGGTGCAGTGCCAGATACTGAATATCCCAGAGACTGCTAAGAGAACAGACCAACTGACATGCGAGAAAAACCAACAGGATGCTCCTGAGAAGCGAGGGTGGTGAGAATTGGACTCCCTGTGAACATGTGGTCAGGAAAATCTAGAGATTTTTCTAGTCTCTAGAAAAGGAGAGCCAGTTTGGTCAGGGAGACAGTCACTAAATAGGTCTGCTAGGGAACCCTGCAATGAGCTGGACTGACCTAGTCGGCCCCAGTGATGGCCTGAAGTGCCCCAGCAATCATAAAGACGTGGCAGGCCCAGGGACTGTTGTGTCCTGTTCAGCGGAAGGTCTGAGTCGGAGGCAATTGGTCAACAACCAGCAACAAGGGGAAATAGGCTCTCAGACCGCAGGCAGGACCCCACCCTGCTCAACATTACAATCTCTCCCAAGGTAAACCTGTATTTCCCAAAGTGGGAGATACCACTCCCGGGTGCTGGAACAGTCCATGGAGTCTGCCAAAGCAGATGCCTACACCTTATCCTGAACTGTGGGATAGGGACAAATGTTTGTTACTGTCGGGGTGGTGAGGCTGGGGTTTCTCTTCTTTTTCTGAAAAGGGGGTGGTAAACCAAATAAATTTGGGAACCTCTGGTCTGAAACTTAAAATAAAGAGAGTACAAGATATGTTGGTTTTGTTTCTGAAAAATCACATCAGCATGAATGATCTGTTTCTTATATTTTTCTAGTTGAATGACAAATTAACCAAATCATAACTCTTTTTGAAGCTCTGGAGAGACAAAACTATTTTAAAAGCACGAAGAAGGAACTGGCTGTTAACTTTTCCCTTAAGAAAATGAAGGCTAACAACTAGGCCAAAGGATACCACCCATCATGAGTTTCATATAAAATTAAAGAAACAATTGTCACAGTTGGAAAGCAAACAATTCCTCCACCAACACCCAGATGACTTTCATCCAGCAGTATGGAATACGCAGAAGGAGACTCATGATTAACAGCTGCGGGCTAGTGCCCAGACTATACTGTATAACTGCTATAAATTACTGACACGCAAAAGGATATCCATCATTGACACTGCAGTGTGTTTGTATCGCTTTAATTATGCACCAGACAACCTGCATGCATTTTCTGTGGGTGCCCGATTCAGGCTGGTGAAAACAACAGCCAAGAAATCAAGCAAGGCCGAGCACGGAGTAGACCAGCCGCGTGAGAGCTATCTTAACGTGCTAGAAGGACGGAGATGTCACTTGGGAGACTAAGGTGCGCCTGGCCTGAGCCACGGTCCTTTGAGTGCCTCATATGCATGCGACAGCTGGACGGTGCACAAGGAAGACTGGAAGAGGACTTATGTCTTTGGATTGGGGTGTTGGCAAAGAGTACTCCACGGACTATTGCCTGCCAGAAGAACAAGCACGTCTGTGTTTGGAAGAAGTATTTCGCAAGGGCGCCTTGGAAGCAAGGATGGCAAGCGTTCCTCTCCTGTACTTCAGACACACGGGGTCAGGAGGGGCTGGTCCCTGGAGAATGTTGTCGTCCTCTTGGTAAATGAGAGAGGCAGCGTGAAAGAGAGAGACTTCAATGGGGGTTGGGAGGTGGGGCAAGGGCCCTGTGGCTGCAATGACTGACGGGCTTAAGCAGAACAACAGGTGGGAGGATGGGGGTGGCTGAGTCTGAACCCATCGGAGGGCTCCTCCCAGCTACAGCACCTGCGTCTGTTCCACATCTTCATCAAGTGAGACATAGGTCAATCAGAGGGGTGCCACCTCCCTGCCTCATCCCTGACCCTCTGTGCCACGGAGCCTCACTCCCAGTCCCCACTGCCCAGTCCCTACTTCCTCTCCCAGCACAGGGAGCACCCACCATGCACACACAGACAGCCAGCTCTCAGCCCGATATTTGACAGCACGTGTCCTCAAGGTCCCGTGGCCAGATTATTCTCCCCATGGGCTTTTACAAATGATACAACAAATTGTCCCCGGTGCTCAAAGGCTCACTGGAAATCTTGCTCTCACGGTGCAACCAGACCTTGCAAGGGAACAGTGAGTGACCCAGAAACAACCCGGACAGGCTCACTTGGGCACAGACAACTGACTTTCGAAGGCCTCGCAAGGCCAGCCTTTGCCCTGACTCCAACAAGCCACCACGGTCCGTGGCTCATTCCGCATCTCCGAATATGCTTGGGAAAATTAAATGTCGGGATTCTTTGGGCAGACCAACGACAATGGTTACAGGGCTTAGACTCTATTGTACAACTGGTACCAGTAATTAGGACCAGCCTGACTGCATACAATCCAGACTCAGAAAGCTAGAGAGGCAAGGGAAAGACCAGGTGTCTGGGACTAGACAAAACCTGGGGGTTACACCTGAGGGAGGAAGGGTCGTTCCCCCACCTCCACCAGGTGACAAATCTAAACCACAAACACACAGCACCGTCCCCCACTTGCCTTTTCTGTGGAGGCAGCGTGGAGATCACGGAATCTTCTTTTCACTCTCTCTGGCAGCACGCATCGACACCTCAGAATGTTAAATGACACATACAGAAGCCCGCCAGACTGTACATTTCATGGCAGACCTGGCTCCCTGACATGCTCTGGTGCCGGTGTAAACAAACCACCACAACAAAGCAGTGTGTCCACTGCAGGGCTGTTTCTCCCTGTTTGCTGACTTTCTTTCTTGGCAGAAAGCAATGTCGCTTTGAGATGCCAAAGCAGACTGAGCCTGGGGCGAGCAGGAAAGGCAATCTGACTCCTTATTGCGCTAACTGAACAGTCGCGCTCTCCTTTCTCCAGCACACAAACGAAGGGCCACAACAAGAATGTTTAGACTGCAATCCCTAGTAGGTGGAGGGAGAGGGTGGGAGGGGGTTGCCAGCCTGAAAAGCAGGTCCAGAGTCCTTGAACCCCAAGTGACGCTTGCTCACAAAGCTCTGACTAAAATCTGTACTGTGGGTACCTTAGCGAGAACACCAGAATTCATTTATTTTTAGTACAAAGCAGACAACTGCATTTTGTGCCTACAAAAAAAATATGCCTAGGTTTCAATATTCTGATTGCCTTTCATGCTCAAATGAGAAAATTCTTATTTCCTCTCTGGTTATCCTCTCAAAGCTGATAGACTTCATTTTCATCAATGTTCCATTTCATCCCCATCATCAGAGCACATTTAGCGTGGCACCTCTGTAAATCTCTCCATGGGTAAAAATTTGGTTTTAAAAAAATTATGAAATAAGCCGCCTGTTGTTAGTGCAGCTGAAATCCTTGAACTTCCAACACCCTCTCCTAATGAAATGACGTGACTTACACTTGCAAACAAACACTCACAGACTTAGAAACGCGGTAATGAGCAGGCTAACAGGTGTTGGAAGTCCCCAACAGAGGGAAGTGGAATATTAGATAATCATTTTGTGCCTGACACAGTAAATAGCTTTAACAGCCATGATTCTAATCGCGTTCACTGCAATTCAGAATGATCCATGCCCTTGGTTTCTCTCCATTACCTTCTATCAAAACTACCATTTCTGTAGCTGGCAGATTTTCCTAAGTTGGGCATACAGTTTAATTAGGGAAAAACACTTGCCTGGTTCGGCGTGACACTGCTCACCAATTAGAACAATCCGTATTGATATAGTATCGCCTTCTGATGATTAGTGTTAGTTATGTTGCTGCCTTCCACTTTATAGTACATGGTAGGTGATTTCTAGGTAGCCAGAAAGCAAGTCTCCACGCCCATCTTAATGAATCATTTTGTGTGCTTGCAATAAACTAAATACCAAGAAAGGACTTCCACGATTAGGGGCAGGGATATAGGAGGCTGGGAGAGGGGTGCCTACAAGCTGAGCAATTCCCTATCCGGTTAACCTGCCTGCCCTTGGCAACCGCACGCACAAACATCCCTGTACATACCGCCCAGCAGCCCAGCAGCCTGCCTTCGCGACAGATAGAAACACCAGGTATTTCCCAGCTCCCCAAAGTGTGAACACAATACCTTCCCGAAACAAAAGCTCTGACATCCGAGCCAAAGACCTCATCGACAAAGTACTGGTCCTACAATTAACTCTGCGTGGCTAGCCAGGACACGGGGGTTACCTTTCCAGTTTAGTTACAGGTGAAACTACACCTCCCAGAGATAAAGATCGGTAGATGCCCAATCCCAAGCAACTTCAAAAGCCACCTCCGAAAGCCTGAGCCCCAGCTGTAAAAATAGGTTTACTTCTCCAGGATATTTTTAAATGCCCGTGTGACCGGTCCACCTTATTCCCCTTCCGGCCTTCTCCCTCCCACCCCATTCTTAAGAGTAGAAACCGGGACAAAACGGGAGTGCCCAGGAAAACCTGTTCCTACCTCGGTCTGGTTTGGTTTGGTTTTTTCCTTTCCCAAAGCCTCGATGGGATGTTAAAATAAATAAACTGAGCGCTACAAGGGCAGGTGCTCTAAGATACCACCGCACCGCCGGTCTACGGAAAAACAAATTAAAAAAAAAAAATCCCATCTCGCCCGCACCCCCGCCGCGGCGCCCCGAGAAGTCCTCTCCCCTCCGCACGGACAACTTGGGGCCGCGGCCGCAGCCCGGCCCCGCGCACACCCGCTGCGCCCGCGCCCCGCCGCGCGGCCCGAAGTTTCCCGCCCCCGCGGGCGCCCCGGCCCCGCCGCCTGCGGCCCCCTCGGCCTGGCCGCGCCCGCGCAGCTGCCCGCGGCCGGTCCCGGGGGGGGG
>PVJH01048620.1:0-10723 GCA_004026705.1 Nesogale talazaci
CAGGAGAATATAGCCTAACTCTTAGATTTCTTAGCATCTAAAGCTATCAAGTTTCACATGGGTAAGTCTAACTTTCCTGAACAACTGTTACTTACTTGGACCTAAAACTCCCTCCTACCACCCAGGAACTTACAGCAGACTATCACTAGGCAGAAAGAGAGCTCCAAGTTCCAGAAGCTGCGAACCAAGTACTTTCCTTTCCAGGGTTTGTAGAATTCTTCAGACACTGGGTTCCAAACTTTTTCTTGTTAGATAAACCCCTGTACAGTGCCCCTAAGGCCACTGTTGTGGCCTTCAATACTCCCCCAGTGAGTGAAGGCAGCCTTTGACAAATTCCAACATGCTCTTCTCCACTCCCCACCCCTGTGTTCATCAAACCTTCCCAAACCTTTTATACTTTTCACAGATGAGAAGCAGGGTTGTGTAGCAGTATAGCAGTTGGTGCCCTAACTCAGCCTCTAGCGCCAACTCTATCCCCATGTAGCTTATCTGTTCAAACAACTAGATAGGATAATCTCAGAGGCTGGCAGCTGAGTCTCTGGGTCTTGGTGGTAGCCACAACCCTCATGAAGGAAGCCAACTCTCGGAAAGCCCATCTACACACTGTCTACCCATAGACTACAAAACCTCTTCTCATATAGAATCCTGTCTCTCTTGTCTCCAAGTTGCTTCTAAGAAATTCACTTCATATATATTGAAAATCCTAACATAATTGTGTACCAGGCTCTCTCTTTAAACCCAGCGGCCCTCTTGGCTTAGCTGCTAGACACCAGAGCCTAGCAGTTGCTCCTGACATCAGGCAGTTGAAGATCTGACACTGTCCTGACCCTCACTCTCTGATCAATCATAGCATAACCCAGATATAACTGTTTGTTGATAGCAGTTCTGTTGTAGATGCCCAGGGATGGTGACAGGCTGCCTATGCTGTTGCCTCACTTGATCCAGTCTGGGAAGCTCATGCCATCCAGTCCGAAACACTTCTCAAAAAACAGGACTCATTGCTCTCATCCGAGACCGCAATTTAGCTAAAGGAAAATCAGATCCTAAGTACGCGTCCTTAGAACTCACTCTCACACCACCATCTAAAATGGGTGGGTTTTCTCACCACCAAAGGGGCCCCCATTGTAAGCGGTAAATGAATAGCCATTCTCTTGCAGCCTCTTCAGGAATCAATGAAAGTAGCTATCATCCATGGCAGAGGACATCAAACTGATAATGCTCTTGTCACACAGGGCAACAATAAGGCAGACACTATTGCCAGAAACCTCACCACGAATCCTGCTAACCCAGCTCCAATTCTCCGCTTCACTATCCCCAGGGTGCAACCCTCTGCAACACCCAGGGAAGAAGCCACCCTGACCCAAAAAGGAGGAAGGAGAACTCCTGAAAACTAGATAGTTCTCCAAAGGCAAATAGCATCACTTGCACAATAAGCCCAAGGTCTCATACACAAAATACATTCCTATTTATCCATAGGGCCCCCTGCCTCGACCTAATTCCTGCAACCAATATTTTACCACTCTAAGCTAGCCCACATAATCCAAAATGTTATTTCCCCCTGTTCCATCAGCAAAGTCATAAATACCCAAGGGGCCCTGAAAACAAAGTCCCCATACAACAACTATGTGGCCACCTGCCCGGCCAAGACTGGAAGATTGATTTTACTCATATGGCTAAGCACAAAAGTTTTAGATTTCTTCTCACAATGGTAGATACTTTTACAGGTTGGATCAAGGCCTTCCCTACCAAATGAGAGACAGCAGATATAGTTACAGACATGCTCCTAACCCAAATCATCCCCAGGTTTGGCCTCCCGAACTTCATACAATCAGATAATGGTCCCTGCTTCATATCCCAACGCATGCAAGTGTCACTGTCCTTGGAAGTTACATGGTCTCAATTTTTGAAAGTTTAAAAAGGTCAATGGAATTATAAAAAATCATCTGTCCAAACTGTCCCTGGATTTCCATTGCTCACGGGTGGACTTACTCCTCCTTACCTTAACTTGAATCCAAGCCACCCCTCACTCTACTTCCTCTTTAAGCCCTTTTGAACTTCTACACAGCAAGCCCTTTCTGATCAACCACAAGCTATTAATCCAAATACCATCACTGGCAAACTATTTACCTTTTCTTTCTCTTTTAAGGAAACTGTTCCATAAGCATGCAGACAGATGTCTGCACACCCCAGATTCTATACAACCTGACTTGCTAGTAATCAACCTGGGAGACTCTGTTCTGCTAAAAGAACTCCATCCTCAGCCCTTAAAACCTAAGTGGACAGGATCATACATACACTGTTGTCCTCACTTACTCCCAGGACAGTCAAGGTGCTCAGTGACCCCCAACTGGCATCATCTTACCAGAACAAAAACTAAGCCCATAGAGTAAACCATGGCCGATATTCAACCCAACTTGTGGGACCAACAACTCCTCACTTTTCTAGGGTGCCTTCTTTTTCTCGTACTTAACACCACCTGTTTCTCATGACACCAAATAGGGAACTCCTCTCTCTCCTGCCCATCCCAAACTCTACCACGCTTATGTGTGGCAATTCATTGTCTGGGGAAACCTATAAAGACAGAACCCATGCTGTCGGCAAAGCACACTGTGACCAGAGTAGTTGACAAAAACCAGTCTGCATCCAACTCCATTTAACGTATCTTCCCTCTGTAGTAGAAAGCAGGTGACCTCACTTTGGCAATGCCCCAGACCCTCTGGCACCTTAATTTCTTTATGACCAGGTTAAAGATTATTGCAAGAGGTGGTCATACTAATATAAAGAGTGTCCCTACTATTCATGCAAATACCATCTATCCAACACATCAAGTGTCTTTACACAGATGGTCAAGGAAAGTATAAAATTTTCAATACAGATCACTGGGACTCAAGGTGGGAAAAGGATGTTAAAGGTCGCCTGTATAGAGCAATCAGTTTCAAGAAGCCTATGGTCATTTCATCAATATATAAACAATAAGTTCTGGTTCCTTACACACCAAATGATATCTCTGAAATAGCCAAGGAAATTCGGGATAGCAAACTTACCCTTTTAACCCAGCTTAAGAAGACAAAGAATGACTCTCATCCTTTCGAGGGGTAAAATTGATTCAAGGGGTATCCCTCTTGCTAAATTCTTCTGAAATAGAAAATTTATCCTGCTTTATCTGTGTGTCCCTCCAACACCCACTATTGGCAGGAAACCAGACATGCTCCCTCCCTCAGGTAAAATTAAAGACTTTTGTCCTGCTCCCACTCCTAACATACCATGGCTTGCTTCCCCAAACCATGTTAACATCAGCTATCCCCTGTGCTATTTGCCCTCCACAGCACAGACCCGAGACCTATTCAGTTACAACCACACCCCAACATTTGAGATCACTCAAAGTCCTCTTAGAAGCCTACCACTGGGGCAATGGAACCCTCACAAAGTGCCTCCATGCCTCCAGCCCCACCCTCTGCCTCCCTGTCACCGTAGTTACCCAACTCACAATGTACAGCCAGAAGGGAGAGCAAATGTCAGACTCATGCGAGGCAAGAGAGGGAACAAAAGATGATCTTGGATATGTAAGAAATTGAGCCATCTATGCATTTTTTTTAGACATGATGAATCTCTCACATCTTTCTGTTTGATGTGGATAACTCCAGTGGGTTGGACACCAGTTTTGGAGATCATATATCACATAATCATGGGAAGATGGGCAGAGTAAGCCTTGTAAACAGAAGTAATATCTGCTGCTGGCCACCAGGTGTCCACCAGTCCCTAAAGTAATGCTTCATTTTATGACTTATAACATTATTGGATTCAAGATGTTTTTTCTAAATAAGTTTATATAATTCATTATTTTGTAATATTTACAATTAAAAATTTTAACTTGTTAAAGTGTTATTATTGTTAGATACTGTCAATTCTGTGCTGACTTATCCTACAACCTAGGTACAACAGATTGAAACACCCCCCTGTCCTATACCATTCTCAGAATTGCTTTTAATGCTAAGAGCTCCTTTTGCAGCCATAGTGTCAGTCAATCTTGTCATGGTTCTTCCTATTTTTACTGCCCTTCTATTCTTAAGTATAACTCACACTTTATTGAATAGAAATAAGATGTTCTTTTGAAACTTGCTGGTGACAGACTGAAACTCCTTGCATTGTTGACTCTCCCTGCAGTTGAGTCAATGTGGACTCAGAGAGCATGCTGTGGATCTTCGAGACTGTTACGGTGTAAGGGAGTATAAAGCTCAGTCTTCTGTGGAACTCTTCCTGCTTTTGCCCCCCATGCAAATCGCAGGCCAAAGCAGAACCACTCTGTCACCAGAACTCACAGCTATAAACTTTGCCATCGAGTGGTTCAGGTTCTTAGTGGCCTAAAAATAGAGTAGAACCCCTCCGTGGCTTTTCCTATGTTATGACTTTCACACATGTGAAAATAGTCAAACCTTTCTGGATCTGACTGTATCAAATGTAGGAAAATATGTAAAAAGAAAGTGGGGGGGTGGAGCTACTTGAAACCTGGAGTTGTTTACCACGAGCATATCATATCCGTCCATTAATGTAAATTGCTATGTCTTTGAAACCACCTAACATTGTTCTGAAGCTATGAACATTTTATTTATTTATTATTTATTTTAACCAGGAACATTTTAAATGCTTTAAAACAGACTATAGATTCCAGTCATGATATCAATATAATATAAATTTCTATTAATGCTGAAAAGAAAATATATACAGCAGTATTCATTTCTTCACAATATGCTATAATAGTTAATTGAAAATTGACACAAGCAAATAGTGATAAAGTGTCCGGAGCCATCCAGCCTGGACATGCTTGGCCTGGCTATAGTCACGTAGCCTGAACTCTCACGGTCATTTGCTGAGATTTGTGGTCTGTTACTTTTGTAACTTTTGCATAGACCTTGAGTTGTGGAGAGCTGGCCTCCTTTGGAGGGTGTTTATAGGGAAGGCCTTGGCCTTCGAGGCTTGACAAAATGATATCAGTAGTGAATAGAACATTTGTGATTATCCTCTGACTTGCAGGTGTGCTGACCTTCACTTGTTAATTTTGAAGATAACTTTGTTTCATGCCTCGGCTTGTTGCCTAGGCTTGCTTACCCTATAAAATTGGTTTATTTCTCCCTAATAAATGAGGCTTGATCAGAACCCTGTCTTGCCTCCATTCTTCGCGTTTTCCTACCCATCTTCATCTTTCAGGCTCCAGACCCAGAGATCCATGTTCGAATGTCCCGTGGGCCAGGACATTCATGGCGCCCAATGTGGGGCTAGTCTTGTGAGTTGAGAGCTAGTTCCACAAGCCACACACTCTGAAAAGCTAGCCCTCCTCGCGGACGGCCACCTGGAGAAGGAGGACGTCCCTGGAAAAGAGAAAACAACCCCGAGAATCGGTCGACCCCCTCCCCGTTTGTTGCCTCCCCGGCAGCATGGTTACCTGCTGCGTGATCTACCTAGAGGTGAGTCGTTGTTCGCAATCATGGGTATGGAATTAAGTCAATACCAGATATTCGTTGGTCAGTTAAGAGACGCCCTTCGGACGCGAGGAGTAAGGGTTAAAGCTATGGATATGTTTAAGTTCTTTTATTTCATTAAAGGTACATGCCCCTGGTTTCCTCAAGAGGGCACTATTTCCACACGTACTTGGGACCGTGTGGGTGATTGTTTAAATGATTACTATGAGGCGTTCGGGCTGGAACACGTTCCTGTTATAGTGAAATCCTATTACAATTTAATTAAGGAAATTATTGATGTTAAAAACAATGACTCACATGCCAGTCGCTTTATTGCTCAAACCAAAACTATCTTAAAAACAGCTTCCAGTCTGGAGCTAAGGTCCTCTTTGCAGTTTATTTCACTGGAGGACAAGTGAGATTCGGGGTCCAAGGATGAATCTAGTCCTACATTGCCTCCTCTAGCAAAAATCTTTTCAAATATCCAAGTTTGTCTAATCTCCAGCGCAACCTTGTTAAGGATACCATTCCCCAAATGTCAAATAACAAACAGGAACGGGAAAAGACCTGGGGCCGCTTAGTGGCCGAGCCCAAGTCAGGTTCTACCGCCTATGGCACCTTTGGTTCCCTGAAGGATCCAAGTGAGGAGCACTGGGACGATTTGGAGGAACAAGCCGCTCGTGATCATGATCGCGGCCCTCCTTCTCACTCGACCTCGTTTCCCGTGTATCCCTTAGCGCTAGAAAATAATAATGGCGGCAGTATCCCACCGCAAGCAGAAATTAATAATGGCGGTGGCTTCCTGCCACGAGCAAAAATTAATAACATTGGCGGCTTTTCACCGCAAGTGAAAAATCAAGATGGCAGCGGCTTCCCACCACGAGCGGAAATTAATAACAGCAGTGGCTTTTCGCCACGAGTGAAATTTCAAAATGGCGGCGGTTTCTCGCCGCAGCCGGAAAGCCCAGATGACGATGGCTTTTCAACATACTTAGAGAATTTTAATGTGAGCAACTCTCCACGGTTTGAGCCTCGGGGAAATAACAATAGGCAATATTTGCAACCCAAAGTAGTCAAGGTCAGTCCTCCGACCTTTAGCCAACATTGTCGCGCTTTAGCCTTCCCCGTTGCGGAATACAAACTCAAGGGAAGTGAGCAGCCTGTGCGACACCATGACAATTTCTCCTTCAATCAACTAAAGGAGCTAAAGAAGGCTGCCGCAGCATATGGAGCAAATGCCCCCTTACCTTTAAGTTTACTTGAAAACATCTGTGAGAAATGGCTGACTCCAGATGATTAGAAAAACCTGGCGCGATCCATCCTTTCTGCAGGGGATTGTTTGTTATGGAAATCTGAGTATTTTGAATTTTGTAAAGAAACGGCTGAGTTCAATGTTGGAACTGATACCCCCTGGGGCAGGGATATGTTAACTGGTGAAGGCATTTACACATCTAAGGAACGGCAATCTGTTTTCCCACCAGGATTGTTTGCTCAAATCAAAGACGCTGCCCTTAAGGCTTGGGAAAAAATCCCTTCCAAAGGCGGCCCTTTGGATATTAAGGACCCTTACGGATATTAAGCAAAAGCCTGAGGAACCTTTTACAGATTTTGTAGTGCGCCTTAGCTCCGTTGCGGAGCGGCTTTTTGAAATTTCAATGGCAAATGCCAATTTTATTAAATAACTTGCCTTTGAAAATGCCAATCCGCCCTGCAAAAACGCCATGTGTCCGCATCGTAATAATATGGATCTTAATGGGTATATTTGGCTTTGTGCAGATATTAACTTCTCCCAACAACGGGATGTGGCTGTGGCGGCAGCCATTGGCAGTCAAATGATGCAGCAATTTCTGGTTAATACCCAGCAATCCCTTAAGCAATGTTTTAAATGTGGCCAGCCAGGACATTTCGCTCGACAATGCCTTAATAATAACATCAGTGGGGTTCCTTTTGCTCCACCCAACCAGCAGTGTAAACCTTCTAGCCCCTGTCCTCGCTGCAGGCGCGGATATCATTGGGCCAAGTATTGTAAAAACATCTCAGGAAATAATAATTTTTTACAAGCAAATAATAATTTTCCCTCCACCACCCGTTCAGGAAACGCAATGAGGGACCAGCCTCAGGCCCCGCGACAAATCTTGGATGCAGTCAATTTTGTCCCAACCTGCTTTGGCAGATGGACGTCACTCATCATTCAGAATTTGGTACTTTAAAGTACATTCATGTTTGCATTGATACCTTCAGTGGATTTATACTTGCCTCTCTTCAGTCGGGAGAGGCCACCAAGCACGTTATAGCCCATCTTTTACACTGTTTTTCTATATTGGGCAAGCCTAAGCAAATTAAAACTGACAATGGTGCAGGTTATACTGCCAAGGCCTTTCAAAGGTTCTGTGCTACATTACAAATACAACACACAACTGGAATTCCAAATAATCCGCAAGGCTAGGGAATGGTAGAGAGAGCTCATCTTTCCATAAAAACCATGATTTCCAGAGTCAAACGCACCGATTGGTGTTCTAACAGGAACACACCGCGCAATATTTTGTGTCATGTGTTTTTTATAAAAAACTTTCTTCGTGTTAGACAAAGACAGCAAGTCAGCTGCAGACCGCTTTTGGCACAGTGGTACACAAACTCAGTTTGCTATGGTCAAATGGAAAGACCCCATTGACAATGTCTGGCACGGAGCAGATCCCATGCTTGTTTGGGAAAGAGGATCTGTTTGTGTATTTTCTCAACAACATAATGCTGCTAGATGGCTATCAGAATGACTAGTAAGACAGATTGATAACAAGTTACAGTCCAGGAAGGAAAACTCCTCCTGAGGAAACCTTTATTCTTTTGTCTTACAGATGCAGCGGAGTGATCAATGCGACAACCTTTTTAACCTTATATTGCTGGGCACCATCCTCCTAATTTTGGCCATAATATTGGCAGCAATTATTCCTGAAGACTGGACCGTCTCGCAACGAAGCTTCCTTATTGTTCCTTTTCTTTTTTATTGTTATTTTTTGCTAACCTTGTGCTGTGTTTGGCTGGCTCTAAAGTTTTAATTAGTTTTAATTGGTGCCCAGTATAAATTTTTAATCATGATTGCGCAAAATTTTGTCTTTTTTGTTGCAACATCACTTTGTTTTTTGTCGACCATTAATGCTACCCATCTTGAGCCAAACTATAAAATCACCTCCCCAACAGCCTGGAGATTTTTTCTTAGTGAAAATTTTACTAATGAACCACGCTGTAAAGAGGGCATTACTCAAAACCCAAACCGCAGAGGACCTCAAGGCCATATCCTGGCCACTACAACTTGCCCTCCTACTGGTTGCCCCGTTCCTCTAACTTTAAACTTCACCTTTTTTAGAGGAAGCTACAAATATAGAAATGGTAGTGGCAACCCCATCGGTAAGAACATTGAAGGTCAGGGACTGCTTTGTTTTCTTTATGACCAATTTAAATCGTCCTACAATACTTCTTGGGTTCAGGAGAATGTTGGTTGTCCATGGAAATCCTGTCAACTTCATTACGTACATACTGGGGTCCTTGACTTCACCAAAAAGTGTTTTTCTTGGACAGGCACCCATTATATAGTCACTGTTCCTGATCCAAATCATGATCGTTGGACTAGTCAGGTTCCTGGCGCCTGGTATCTCCGGTACTGGGACAACTATCCTTACTCTAAAATTTATATTTGGAAAACCATTGTTCAAGTACAATGAGTGATGCATCAGCACATTCGACTCCAGGAGCAAGCATTACAAACTGCTATATATACCTTGTCTAACCCATTTTCCTGGCTCGCCATTTTGCAAGAAGCCCTTATCTGGGCCAATGTTACCAATTCACCTATTAATAAAAATTGTTTTATGTGCACTGCTCTAGAAAGAGCACGTCTGGCAGCCGTACCTGTTTTTCAACCCAACCCCACCCAGTTTGATCTCTCTAAATGTTGACCTTTTACACCTATCTCACAAGTTCCTTTGTTTTTGCTTCCCAATAGCACCCAAGTTCCTTTTTGTTATTTTAATTTGTCTTCAAAATTCTGTAATGCCACATGTGTCAGGCAGGGTTCTCTTAGAGAAATAAAATTCAGGACAGTAATTATTTTTATGTATTTATATATTGAGAAACTTATATAAGATAAAAAGAGAAAAAGTTAACTATAAGACAATACAGACTGCTCAGTGCAACTCACTGGAGTCCTCTGTAGAGCAATCCAGGCTATTTGGTTACAGGCAGCAAACGACAGAGCAATAGTTACCAACTGTTGCCAACTTTCACCAACTGTCACCAACTGTCAGCCAGATGACAGAGTCCAACAGTCCCCAGCTCAAGAGATGTATATCCCAGGAGTGTGGCGAAGTAGGGCTTGAAGGATCCTCAACTCACAGTAACACAGTCCACGATTAGGTGTCCCATGGGTAGTGTTGCTTGGAGGTCGAGGAACAGGACGAACAAGGCAGCTCTCTGGTCCGAAGATGCAGAAACCAGAGAGAGGGGGGGCGGGACCTGCGAAGCCCCCCCCACATCTGCCCCTCAACTCATCCCGCGCGCTCATTGGCTGTGCCATCACAACAGATCCACCAATCTTCTGTGGCCAGGTTGGCATAACAAACCTACCCATCACAATCCATCCCTTGCCAACATGGCACCTGTACACAATTTTTACCCATATAGAATTTCTAGAATCAATGAAATCAAGCTTATACTTAACATTAAACATCTATCATACATATAAATGAGAACACACTGAGTTCAATTGTAGCTGATATATCATACATGAGCAAAGAAAAAAAATTCAATAAGCTAATAAACGGAAAATACATGAATAATCACAACCCTCACTGCTGCAGTTGATCACATGGTCATAAATCGTAGGTAGAACTACCTTCTTCTACTATCCATTCTGTATTACCTTTGCCCTCAGCAATCACTTCAGCTGGTTGTGGTTTTTTGCCTGGTGGGGTGACCCAGACCTTTATTCCTGAGGGGTCTAGGTCATTAGATGTCCTGTCATGATGTGGTTGCTGTAATTTACCATTAACTTTTATCACAGGGCATGGTAGCACTAAGAGTCGGCCTATGGGATCTCTTGGATTCCAGATATATTCCTCTTTACCCCCATTCTGTAACACCAGTCCAATTTCTTCTTGATAATCTGGATCAATCACACCACTCAGTACAGTGACACCCTTCCTGATCTGTTGATCCAAAGGCATGAGAAGCCCAAAGTGGCCAGGAGGCATTCTCAGCTGCCAGTTCAGTGGAAT
>PVJH01048621.1:0-10719 GCA_004026705.1 Nesogale talazaci
TCATCAAGCCATTGCACGGGAGACTGGATCTCAGTAACTCCATTACTAAAAGAGGAGAGAATTCAGGGCATCCTGATTGTGATGGAGATTCTAGAAACCTACATATGTGTCTTTAAAAATTCATAGAACTATACACAAAAAGTCAATTTTACTGTGGAGTAATAGCAGGAATAAATTTAGTTTTATAAAGGGTTCAGAATGAGACAACTAATTTAAATTTAAAGATATTACAATAGTTTCTCTGAACTCCAGAAAACAAAAGAAAAATTATGGCATGTAATGAAAGTTTGTCAACAAATAGTAAATAATATGAAGATGACCCCAAAATCTCCAAACAAAACTGCCATCAAGTTGATACCAACTCATCCCAAGTCCATAGGACAGGGTGGAACTGTCTGCTGTGCGTTTCTGAAACTGTGCCTCTTTGCCGGAGTAGAGTGCCCCATCTGACTTCCTTGGAACGGCTAGTGGATTTGAGCAGCTGATCTTGCAGTTACCTGCTCAATGTGAACGCCCTACATGACCAAGGCCAAGGAACAACAACAACAAAATATTTCATCCTGCCATATGCACACAAAAAAATTGAAAAGTACATACCCCAAAATATGAAAGAACTAAGCAAGCTGGGACTATGCATTTTCTCCAGGGAGAATTTCAAAGCTCATAAACCTTTTCATACCATAAGCTTCTTACAGCCTGAAAACATACCTTCCCAGGATTTCCGACTAGGGAATACATATTTCCTTCCGCTATGAATAAAAACAATCTTTAAATTGTGTTTGCATCCCAGTGTAAGAAGTGGGAGGAACGAAGGAATCTTTTGATTACCTACAAGCAGGTGTAAATGAAGCAACGCAACTAAAGCTTTCAAAACTGTCTTCTCGGAGCTATCCAGCCAGAAACGTCCCACAGTGGCCACCAAGAAGCAGCGCCCCGTGCTTTACTCCGAAGGTGGGGCCGTGAAGGTGGCGAGGGTGTGGTTGGGCTGAAACACAGGCTAAGTTCTCCCCATCTTCTCTAATCTCCAAAGGCATGTTGCTGCCAGGAGCCATCCAACTCATTCCAGCCCCAGCCACCCGGAGCCTGATGGAATGAAACTCCCACGCTTCAGCTCTGCGCTGGCCGCACAATTGTTCCCGAGCCTGAGTTCATTGTTGCAGCCATTATTTCAATCCGTCTCTTTCCAGGGACCTTCCTTTTTGTCGCTGATCCTCCACTTTACCAAGCATGATGTGGAAAATACATCTAAGATCATCTTCTAGACCCCATCTTGGCTTTCCAAAGCATTAACTGGGTAATCGCCTTCATCCTGCTTTAAGTGTAGCAAGTCTGTCCTTCTGCTAGGCACTAAGCAAAGAGGCAAGCCTTCCATGCGGTGGGCTGACACGGTAGCCACAGAAATGAGTTCACTCTATCCAACGGCCACGGAAGTGGTGCAGAACCAGCCAGCATTCCTTCCGCTGTACAAGAATCCTTCATCAGCTAGCATCAGCCCAGGGGCAGCTGACAAGACTCTCACCGAGATGGCGGTGGGACACCGCGACACTGCTACCGTCCTGGTGCCCTAACAGCGTGGGTATCACACATGGCTAGCGATCAAGATAGGTCCTCTACACGCATTAACACTCAGGGCTGAGTCCCGGTGGCGTAGTGGTTGAGTGCGAGACTGTGGCCCTCTGGGTTGGCGGTTCAAATTCAGCACAGCTCTCCAGGAGCAAGACTGGGCCAGGGGGCAGTGATGGCCCCTCACCCATACAAAAAGAGCTGTAACACTCAGTTAATGGTTAGTATTACTAACTGGTTAGTAGTCCCATGCATAACCACTATTTCTCCTAGTCCTGAGGAGAAGCTGCTTCCTGGGCAGTAAGCATTGCTTCCCTTATATTTTGCCTGCCTTCCTTCTTCCCTCCCTCTCTCCCTTCCTCCTTTCCTTCCTCTCCTTTTCATTTTTAAAATGTTCTGGAAAGAAGTTAGGTGCTGCATATGCACAGCGCATCTAAATGAACATCATTGTAAATTAAAATATAGAGAGACATAAGTACCATAAGTATTGTGTTCTTTTGCTAACTTCTCCTCCCCCCTCAACCCCACTTTAATAACAACAATGCAGGTTAGAAGGGGAAAAAAAGAGCCAGGGGCTGGGCTTCTTCTAAATCCTGCTGCTCTGAGTATGTAGAACGAGTATGCAGCCCCCAGAGAGCCCTGCACCACGGGGCACGTCACCTGTCGCGTACATGGGCATGAATACTTTTTGTACACAGGAATGGATCTCCTTTTGGAGAGAGGAGAATGAGTTCTACGCTCTCGATTGCTCGTGGAAGCTTTTGCTTTATATTGAGAGGCAAAAACAACCAAACCTTCTGCCCTCGAGTTGATTGTGACTCCCGGTGACCCTACAGGCAGGTGGCAGTGCCCCAGGGAGTGTCTGAGATGGTACCTCTTTAAGAACACAGAAAGCCTCCTCCTCTTTCTCCTGAAGGGCTGGCTCGTGGTTTTGAACTACTGACCTTCTGGTTAGCGGCCCCATGCACAACCGCTATGCCAACAGGGTCCACTTGTCATGAGAGGTGTTCTATAAAATTTCTATTCTCTACTGCATGGGGCAGACTGGTGGTAGTTCAAGACCCAGGCTGTGTTTTAAAATCAGAGAAGAGATGAACTCAGGGGTTCTCAGGCCACTGCAGCCTCTCTTCTGGCTCCTCTGACAAACGGGAATGTGGATCTGCTGAGAAAAGCAGCGATGCCGGGTTTCAATAGGCAAGAGCTGTGTCCTGTGTAACTCCCCAAAGGTTAACACAAACTCATGTTTTCTCAATGGGTTATTTAGAGCCTACTCTTCATTCTAGTCACTTCCATATATCCTCTTTGTAATGTGTCCATCCTGCACCTCACTCTCATTCTGGTGAGCCTCCCCATCCTCTGTCCAGGCTCTGCACGAGGCCCTCCCTGCTCAGAACTGGAAAGCTCTTTCGTAACTGCAACAAATCACCCGGGTCCTAGGACTTGCCTAGAGGTGGTCTCTTCACCCACAGGTCTAACTGAGAGAAAAGTAGTACCTGTTGAATAGCAATGATGAGAATGCAGCATATGTACCTGAGTTAATAAAAAAATTCAATAGAACAAACCATACACAGTTTGGAGACTCCCAGCTTCTGCTAAGTAAATACATATGGCAGGCTAACTATAGGACTCAAGTAAATTTCTCTATGGGAAGACTTCTTTCATTCAGTTTAATGGAGCACAAGACCACAAAAAGAAAAGAAAGGGAAGAACAAAAACCCTCTAGCAAACCCGACAGAGAGAGAGAGAAAGAGAGAGAGAGAGAGAGAACAATGATATGGCAAATTGTTCAGAACAATCATGACAATGACTTCAGATTTCACCTTTTACCTTCTAGGGGAGGGATTTATTACCACAAAAATAGATATTTACTGAAATAAAATATATCGTTGAACAGTTTTTTCTGTGTTAAGAAAGCAATGCCTATATATACACAGAGAAACTTGTGATAGGACTATAGATTCCTCTGGTTTTCATCTTTACAATTTTATGCATTTTCCATACAGTTTTACAGACTTTTAGAAACACCTCCCCCCAAAAAATAAAAGGAGAAAGTTCTAAAAAGCTAAAAACTCGGCTGAGCCCTGGTGGCACAGGGGTTGTGTGTGGGACTGCAACCCACAGGGTTGATGGTTCAAATCCAGCAGCAGCTCTCCAGGAGCGAGGCGGGGCTTCCTACTTTCACCAGGGCAATGATGCATAAATAAATAAATGAAAATGAAAAAAAACCCTTCATATATCATTTTTTTGGTGAGTTAATGTCTTTTTGGGGGGAGGGGACAATCACTGCCTCTGGTGGTCATGGGCGCTACTTAGTGCTGCTCCTGAGAGCCGCCACTGGAGTTGAACTGCCAGGCCTGCAGGCCTCAGTCCCGCACTCAACCACTTAGGCCACAGGGGCTCAGCCTGAGTTAATGTCTTATACATGAATCATGAGCACAGAAATCCAAAGTTGCTGTTGGTTTATTTCATCAAGATGTGCTGAGCTAGGTGTTCACACAATATTGAAGTGAGGATAAGAAGTACACTTTACAGGAAGTAACAATCATATGATGTCTTGATGGATGACCTCAAATATGAAATTACCTGGAAGTACTTGGATGGTTTTTTGTTTTTTGTTTTTAGTTTTTTAGGCGTCACTGCCCTCTGGTGGTGGGAGTAGGAGGCCCAGCCTTTGCTCCTGTGAGCTGGAATTGAACCTCCATCCCAGGGGGCCCCAGTCCCGCGCACAACCACTACACCACTGGGGCTCAGCCCTTGGATGGTTTTATTGTCACATTTTTTCTCTCTGCTAGTGTTATGATATCACTATTTATATTGGGGGGATCTGATAAATGTATACATATCAAGAGGATTACACACAGGTACTCCATGTCTCTACCACAGCGTCTCTCTTGTCTTTGGCACCATTGACATTTGAGGCTGGCTAATTCATTGTTTGGGGAGTAGGGGCGTGGGGGAACGTGTGGTGGAGTGGTCCTGTGCCTGGTAGGAGACTTAGCAAACTTTCTACTCTCTAGATGCCAGTTGGGGCAACCAAAAAATGTCTCCAGACATGGCCTGGTGTTCCCTGTGGGGGTAAAGAGCAGACTCTGCGTAAGTGCAACTGCCCTAGAGTAAGTGATGACTGTCCAAATATTTTGGTTTTCTTTTTGGCCACTACCCATACCATGGCCATCTGAATCATGCCATCCCTCGCATTGATCGCGATGTTTACAGACATTACAGATTCACTATGCATTCATATTATTGTCATTATGGATAAAAAATTCCCATAATTACAAAAAGTAAAAGATTATATTAAAAGAGAAAAGATTGGGGTAGCACACTGGGATCACATCATGCTCATTTCTGAAGTGGTCTGAATGACTCAGAGACATATAGCAACAGATATTCACACGTGCTATTTTGAAAAGGATGGATGCTCTTTCATGGGACTATATTACAGATATTCCAGAATAAAAGCTCGTGACTCATCAGGCACTCAGTCAGGCATGATTTTCCCCTGTAAATGTCACTAGCCATTCTTTCCTTACTGCCTTTCAAATGTTCAAGCACATCTTCAGAGGCACTCAATCAAAACTTCCTTGATAAATTAATAGCATTATAGACCATTTTATTTTTGTCATATAACAAATATTGCAGCGATCATAGTTAAGCAGACAGATAATAAGCATCATCTTTCATCACCATTTTTCTACATTGCAGAGACTAGTTTCATCCTGGTAACGGGGGTGAGAGTGGGGGGATGGTCCTTTGTCTCCTCTGGATGGCCCAAATCTCCTGGAATAATTAAATACGACCCAGAAGCAAACTAAAGTTGTAAGAGGATTTTTTTTTTCTTTCCCCCAAACACTCAGTCTTGATTTGCACTATTGTTCTCCTACTTCCCTTTTGACAGAGGGAACTTAATTTAAAATAACTTACTTAATTTAAAATAACTCTTTTTAAAAAATAAAACAATGCAGTGGGATGCCGGGATTGCATTCATCCCAGCATGCCACACCACTGTTCTTTGGATGGCAATCACAGGACCCAGACATCAAGCTGTGGAAGAGAGTCTTCCAAGCAACAGCATCTGGCTCTTTGGCAAAGTGAACAGGCAGTGGCCCTGGTGGCTTTGGAGCTGCCTCTGGGTCTGTCACAGGGTCAGGTTGCTGAAGGAGTGTCTGCCTTCTCGATCTCCTTTCCCTTCTCCATCTTTCTCATAGACCTTTTTGGTGTCGAGGGACCCACGCTGTCCCCTGCCACAAGTACTGACCTCCTGGGGCCAACGGGGTTTTTCTCTAACTCAGTTGTACTTCCGTGTTTCCTTTCGCATGGCCCATATCCTCTACGGAAGTGTAAAAATAGGCAAGCATTCTGGCACCAGCAACACTTGAATTCTATTCCACACCCCACCTGCAGAGAGAATCAGAAATTAAACGTTCTCTTCTCAGTCCTGAATATTTTAAGCCTGTATTTTTTCTCCTTCTTTACTTGGAAGAGATCTCCTTGCCAGTTAAATCTAATATATCCATATTCATAATATGACCAGCTACCTAATCTCATGGAAACTCCCCCTCGCCCCTCCATTCTTAAGATTGCACCATCTAAGCCGGTAAGGTGGAAGAAGGACACCAGGGGCTTAGTCTGAAAGTTTTATGGCACTTTAAGATCCTAAATGCAGCCCCTGGAACAAAGCCTTTGAACACCAGAATCGATAGCTCCAAAACAAAGGGCTATCATATTCTCTCAGCTGAGAAGGAAATGAGAAAGACCAAATTTGGAAAAGAAAGAGTTTGGGAATATTTTCTGATACTGCCCCCCCCCCCAAAAAAAAAAAAAGGCAAAACAAAACAAACCTTTCTGAATAATTTGTATCTAGATACCTGCTCTCTATACAGAGAATACATAGGGGCCATGCCCCATAAATTATTACCCAAAGATAAAAATAACTATTGGCCAGGGCATGACTCAAAGACCCTAGAGGTTCCAAATAAACCAGACCAGTAAGACTGTTTCATACAAGTGGCATCTTATGCTCCCTCAGAGTCTATCAGAAAGAGAGAGGGTTTTTTTTTGCATGTGTTTTTGTTTTTTTTTCCAATATATTGGTGACCTTCATGGAGACTGAGGGTGTTTCTGAGAAGTGAGGATGACCAGGCTTTACCTCCTGTACCTTGGACATGCGATCAGGAGGGACCAGTCCCTCGAGGAGGACATGGTGCTCGGTGAAGTAGAGAAGAGTCTCAACAGGGTGGATCAGACATGGAAAAGGTTGTGAGGACGGTGCAGGGGTAGGCCATGGAGTACAAAGAGTCACTGCGACTCCGAATCGACTCAGTGGCAACAAACCACCACAGTACGGAGACTCAGCTTTCCAATCTGCTGCTTGATCTTCATATTCAATAGCTCCACCAAGGACCGAGGGAAAGATTCATGGTAGCGCCTGACTTACAGGCCAGAAGCAAATAAAGGGTGAGAATCTATAGCAGAAAGATGGAATTTAAGTATAAGTTGCTACCTGGATAATTATAAATGTGAATCGGGGGGGCAGGGTGAGTCAAGTTTCAGTATTGGCAAGTAATTGAAGCTAGAATGGTCCCAAACAAATGAAGAGTGGTCAATAGTCTAGCCCAGAGTTTATAAAAAGTAAATAGTATAGATAGAAAGCAAATGTTATGAGAATAATGAAGGCAATGGATGTACAAATGTGCTTGACACATGATGGACTTGTGTGTGGATTGTGATAAGAGTTGTATGAGCCCTCAATAAAAGGATTAAAAAAGAAAAAGAAAATGAAATAGTATTTATAATTATTAGACTACTTCTTTTTGGTGAGGGGAGGTATCCTTTTAGAAATAAGAGTATAATGATGACACACAACACACTTTCTATGTTGGCTAAAAGGCTATAGCATGAACACTAAAGTTTGTTTTTATTCCTATCAGAAATTGGCTTCTATTGGAAAGCACATAATCTATCTAAACACATAAAAATTACATGTTCAGTTAACTCCTGACTTCATTTTTTTAGAAACAAATCAAAATGTAAGCATTAAGAGTCATCTGTGTTTGTCAATTCATGTAAACAACTCCTACAGCTTCCCTGGGAGCACTGGCGGCGTTGATCAACACAAGTACATACTTTGAGCAACTGACAGATCTCTCCAGGCTTAATTTTTGCCAATAATCTTCTATACTCTGAAAATCAGATTAACCAAGATGACTCCTGCCCTTGGACCTGGGTCTGGGATTTTTCAGAAGTAGTAGAGAATGTAGACTTTGGAATCAAATGTTTATTATTTGATTATTATCATTTGCTTCCGCTTTTTTGTTTGTTTTGTTTTGGGCATCACTGCCCTCTGGTGGTCATGGGAGCCACCCAGCACTGCTCCTGAGAGCAGCCGCTGGATTTGAACTGCCAAGCCCGAGGGCCACAGTCCCGCAATCAACCACTTATGGCACTGGGGCTCAGCCTATGTGCTTCCGCTTTTAAGGAGACAAAATAAATTTGCTCCTGATCCTGAAGTAGAGTCTGTGGACAAAAACCCATTCCCGACAACAGCTAAAACTAGTAGGTCCCACTTATGCTTGTTGAATACATAATGAATAGATATGAGCCCATGTTGCGACTTAAAAAGGCACAAAGCAAGACTTATGTTCTGGAGACTTCTAGGATAGATAATCATGCAACTTGTACCTGGAAAATTGACAGAGATATCCATACTATCATATGTGAGTAAATGCGTTAAATGACCAGGCTGAACTATATGCATGCAATTAAATTTAAGATGATAGGGTCAAATGTTCTGTTTTTGCTTACTGTAATGTATTCATTAGTATTCTAGAGTGTACATGGAGGTCTATCTATATGATGCCAACTCTCAAGACATTTAAAAACAGTCCTTAACGAGGGTGGGGATGTTGTTTCCATCCAGGTGTTTATGATTCACACAGGCTTGAGGTCACCTGGCCGGTGGTGACTATGTGGTGCTTCCTGAGTGTTTCTCTGTTAGAAAAAGTCTTCCCCTAGGCTCTTGCCACCTGTGTTATTTACTGAAACCGTAGGGAAAGGTCAGAGTAAAATCAGACCCACGATGATCTTGATGTTCAATATCTATTAGCCATGTCTCTTTTAGTCTGCAACTCTCTGAACTATTTTGTACCTCAGACATGTGACAACACACCCAGAAAGAAAGTGCTTGGCCCCGAGTCACCCAGCCTGTACTCTCCACATCTCGTATATTCTGTGTCCCTTAAGGGGTGCCTCTAACAGTCATATTCAGGAGCTAAGCATTGAAAGCAATTAGATCCTTCACTTCTTGCTTGTTCATTCGTTGAATAAGCTGCCAGAAAACTGCCATTTAGTTGAGAGCTAGTTCTCTGTTGCTGAACTAGCTTAAATGGTATTCAATAAATGATTAGGAATGTCATTATCGAGTGGCTATCCAAAGTCACACACATGCTAATAAAGATGCCTCCAGGATCCATAGGTTAAATGTCAAGAAACAGATCCACAAACACAAGTGAGTCCATTCTTGCTCCGATGCTGTTGGCCAAGTAAAAGCCTAGAGTATTCTAGCTGTCCCAAGCAGACCACTCAAGAACAGGAGAGCTAGACCTCAACCTGAGGTCCAGCTGCAACAGAAGGCCTCGCTAACAGCAGAAAGCAAGACTTGGTTCATCAGTTCTAAAGGGAGCCTTCAACTTTAGTTATCTGAGGAAAAGACTTTGGGAAAGAATAGAACTTTGAATGCACCGTGGGGGGTGGGGTGGGGGATGGCAATAGACTCAGATGCCAAAGAACAGGAGACGGTTGTTAAACCAGGCCAAGAAACTGATCAAGACTCTCACCAAAGGGAGATAGATGGTCATGCCCACCTGTCCCAGGGGAGGAGAGGAGGGACCTGGGGGTTCAGGAGAAATTCCAGGCCTCCCTATGTTTTGTGACATTGGGTCTTCCATATCAGAGAGCAGAATGACAGAAGGGTCCAGTCTGCAGAACACTGACTCAAACCAAACTCATTGTCATCTGGGTCCATTCTGACTCGTAGCGACCCAGGGAACCCTGTGAAACTGTAGACAGAAGCCAGAGAGGAGAGTGGAGTGTGGCTGATGGAGGGACACTGGGGTTAGGAGGGGACCCTGAAGAGCAGCCTAGCCCTGAGAAATAGGGCATGTGTCCAATGGGCCTGGGAGAATGGAGTCCTTCCTTGGAGTCGGCAGGGCAGTCTCAGAAGTCTGACTACATGCCCTGCTCCCCTGCTCGCCTCCCTTCTCAAAGAGAGTCATGAGCTCCGCGGGCCTCGCAGAAAGAACACACCCCTCTCACGCTCGAGTGCTACGAGTTGCTGTCCAGGGCTGGATGCGCCCCTGAGCCCGCAGCTCGCCCGGGTTCACTGGAGAGGGGAGTGATGTCCGCAGGGCGCCTCCTCCAGCAGCTGCCGAGCCTGAGCCTGGAGACGCCAGTGAGCTGATTCCCCCATGACCACGTGCGCCCGGATGGTCCCCGCCAAACACACCTCAATTAAAAAAAAAAAAAAAACCCACAACATTTTTTCACAACTTTTTCAAAAATGAGGAAAGCGGGTCCCAGCCCCTCCGAGGCCAAGGAGAAGGGCAGAGGCGGTTCAGATGACTGGAAGATGGCAAGCGGAAGGCGCCCGGCCCTTCGGGTCGCCGCAGCACCTCGGTCCAGACCCGCGGAGAGCGGGGTCCTCTCGGCCGGCGGGTGGCGCCGCGCCGGGCTCGCCGCGGGAGTTGGGCACCTGGCACCGCCGCGCTCGGCCCGCTCGGCCGTTTCTCTTTGCCGCCGGCTCCTCCGGCTCGCGGCCCGGGGTTCGAGGCAGCGAGTCGCAGGCCGGCGCCAACCACCCCCTCCCCACCCCCACCTCCCGATCCCCGGGAGATCCAGGTCCGGGCACCTCCGCTCCAGTCCGGCGCGCGCGCGTGCGCGCGGACACAAGCACACGCACCCCCGCGCGCGGTGCTTTCCCGGCCGCGGAGCGGGCGAGCGAGCGCTTGGGGGACCTGGAGGTGATGCGCCGGGGGACGGGCGCGCCCGCTCGGCCCCTGCCACACACAGCCGCCAAGAGAAAGGATGTGTGGGTTTTTGTGTGTCCCCTCTTCCCGCCCGCCCCCCGCCACAAATAACTTTTTTGTGTGCGGGAAAGAA
>PVJH01048622.1:0-10701 GCA_004026705.1 Nesogale talazaci
CCAGTGGGCCACAGTCCCGCGCACAACCACTACGCCACCGGGGCTCAGCCCCAGGTGTATAGTCATTTTTAATGATTATATCATATCTCATTGGAGCCCTGGTAGCAGTAGGCTATGCTCTGGGCCGCTCACTGCAAATCCAGCAGTTAAAATCACCAGCCACTCTGTAGGAGAAAGTATAAGATTTTCTGCTCCCATAAGAGTACAGTCTTAGAAACCCACAAGGACACTTCTGCTGTGTTCGAAGGGGCTCTTTGAGTCTGAATCGACTCACTGGCAGTGAGTTTGGTTTTGGTTTGAGTTTATATAATATCTCAATGTGTGGGTATACCATAGTTAATCCCACATTAGTAGATTTTTAGGTGGTTTCCAGTTTTCTGTTACAAAATGCATAACAGTTTGGTCATGCAGCATGTATCTTTGTATGTTTAGTTTCTTTTTGGGGGGGGCATCACTGCCCTCTGGTGGGAGTGGGAGGCCCAACCTTGCTCCTGGAGAGCTGCTGCTGGATTTGAACCTCCAACCCAGTGGGCCGCAGTCCCCCACACAACCACTACGCCATTGGGACTCAGCCTGTTTAGTTTCTTAGAATAAATTATAGAGAAGATTTGGTGAGTTCAGTAATGTACATTTGATATAGTCATTTTTAAAAGTATTGGTTCACATTCTCACTGAGAGTGTTTGAAAGAGTTCTTTTTCTCCCATCTCCTCCTACACTGTATTCTATGATTGTCATCTTGGTCATTTGATTGACAAAAATGTTGCACTTTTTACATTAGTAAAGATGAACATCTTTTCTTCTGATTGGTGGCTTTTTGTAATTCCTTTTTTTTGGGGCGTGGTTTTTATCTTTTGCCCATTTTTCTCTTAAAGTGTTATTATTTACAGGCTTTTTTTTGGGGGGGGGGCATCACTGCTCTTCGGCTGTGGGAGTAGGAGGCCCAGCCCCACTGCTGGAATTGAACCTCCGTCCCAGTGGGCCGCAGTCCCGCGCACAACCACTACGCCACCGGGGCTCAGCCCCAGACTTTTATTTTTAATGAAAATAATTTTCTGTACTAATTATTCACATACAATTATAAAAATACAACTGCTTTTCTTAGCTATTTCCTTGTAGAACATTATTTCTCAAACATGATTTATGGGCCAGTTATAGCAGTAGACAAAAGTAATTGTTAGAATGTAGATAATCCTCTAGAGATTCAAATCTCAAAAAGACCTAGTGAGAATATCCATATATCAGCTACATATTGAAATGCCCTTCTGGAGGTATCAGAATTCCTTAAAAGCTTTGCCTTTGGGCTGAGCCCCGATGGCGTAGTGGTTGTGCACGGGACTGCGGCCCACTGGGACGGAGGTTCAATTCCAGCAGTGGGGCTGGGCCTCCTACTTCCACCACCGGAGAGCAGTGATGCCCCCCCCCCCCAAAAAAAGGAAAAGCTTTGCCCTTTTGTTTTTCCTCACTGTATTTCTCGCTTTTCTCCTTTATTTTCATAATCATAAATGGAAAACTTGATATACTGGTTATTTTCCAACAGTTTAAACATAGAATTTCTTTAAATGTTTTGATTTAGCATAGTTTGAACATTATAGTACTCAATAGAAGCACCTTTAAAAGGGGATTGAAAGCATCCCTTGCAAATTAGACATAAGGAGCAATCTAGAGGAAATTTGGTAAAATAATTGTAGTAGGAAGGGTATGTTTCATGTGGTTTTAAAAACCCATGATGCATTACTCAGTTTCTTCTTTTGTTGTATGGTACTGTTCTTTAAAGCATAAACTTGAAACCCTCAACTCCTTGAATAGAGATTAATTGAAATGGAATTCTTGGTGCTATTATACATGTTATTCAGAAGGGAGCGATGTTCTCTTTAATTTTTTTTTAATTGCAAACAGAAGAACAACCTGTATAAGCAAGCAACTGTAAAGACAGAATTTCCAGAGCTGTTTTAATGTTGTAATCAAATAAAGTCATCCACAGTTCCTTGATCCATGCTAACACTATGTGGTTCATGAGTGGTTAATGTGCTGCCTGGTAACTAAGCTTAGATATAAATGACTATGTTTTTAGGGTTGCAGTTAGTCAGAATTGACTCCATAGCAGTGAGTGATATTGGAGGAGAAAAAAGTATGGTAGATTGGGTAATATAGAATGTGAGGAAATTTAGAACCCTGCGAGTCAAACTTATGGAATAGAGATTGCTTATAAACTTAATGTTTCTAATTCAAAGGGAAGATTTTTTATATCTATCACTCAAGATCACCTACTTGAGAGAAATTGGAGAATTCAGCTATTATTATACTTTCCCCCAGTAAATGTGCCTACTTACTAAAACTTGGGCTGCAGTTCCAACTCACTGATATTCAGTGCAGAAAGGACAGTTTAATTCCCTACTGAGACCTCACCAGCTAAACTGCACTATTTCAAAGTCTGCTGTGGGTCCTAGCATTTACAAGTACGTGAAAAGGTTGAGGTTGCCAACGATTCTGCCCTACTTAGATCCACAGCAGTCAACAAGATCAGAAGACATCTTGCATTAGGTAAATCTGCCACGCAAAACCTCTTTGGAGTATTGAAGAGCAAGGATGTTACTGTGAGGGCAAAGGTGCCCCTGTTCCAAACCATGGTACCCACCATCGCGTCGTATGCATGTGAAAGTTGGATATTGAATAAGGAAGACTAGAAAAATGGAGATATTTGAATTATGGTGCTGGAGAAGAATATTGAAAGTACCATGGACTGCTAAAAGGACAAACTGATAGTGTTGGAAGACATAAAGCCAGTGTGCTCCTTAGAGGCAAGGATGGCAATCTTTTTAATTTTTTTAAAATTTTTTTAATTTTTGAGCATCACTGCTCTCCGGTGGTGGGAGTAGGAGGCCCAGCCCCACTGCTGGAATTGAACCTCCGTCCCAGTGGGCCGCAGTCTCGCGCACAACCACTACGCCACCGGGGCTCAGCCCAAATGACCTTTTTTGTTGTTGTTGTTGTTGTTATTTTTTGGGGGTTTTTTTTGGCATCACTGTTTTTTTGGGGGGGCATCACTGGGATGGCAATCTTATATATTTTGCACATATTGTCAGGAGAGACCACTCACTGGAGAAGGACATCATGTTCAGAAGGGTGGAAGGGTGGTGAAATGAGAAGGGTCTTCAGTGAGATGGATTGACACCGTGGCTTCATCAGCCACTCAGGCATACCAACAATTGTGAGGTAAAGGACAGTGCAGTGTTTTGTTCTGTCGTGCATAAGGTCATTGTAGGTCAGAGCTGACTTGATGGCACAGCAACATTTAACTTACAAGGAGCTGCAATCCACAGGTCAGCAGTTCAAAACCACCAGCCACTCCACAAGAAAATGTTGGGGCTTTCTACTCTCTTGAAACGTTAGTCTTAAAAACTCACAGGGACAGTTCTATCCTGTTCTATAGAGGCTCTGTGAATCAGCATCCCCACCAGGGCAGTGCGTTTGAGTTTCGTATAATTTACATCTCAAGAATTTCTGAACCTGAATTTCGCATTTTCCCGAACCTAGGTTCTCCACAAGAAACATGAAAACACAGAGTGCACATGAAACAAAAGCAAATTTAGCATCATTGTGGAACTAAATCATTGTCTGCATGGAGTTCAGGTGATAGGGTCTCAAACCTATTTGACCTACTGTCACTTTCTCAGAAAAAATTACATGGAATTCCCTGACGATATATTTTTTTAATTTTAGTTTATAATCCAGGATAAACTATAGGAATCTACTTTTACAGCCCCTTTGGACCATTCCAGTGCCTGTAAGGAGCGGGTGGTTTTGCCTTCGTTGGGAGATACTTGCGTAGAACAAAATATATTTTTTCATACCAAACCTGTCTTCCTGCACTGTATTGACAACCTCCCCATCTCAATCAAGGCTTAATAGAGTCTCTCTTCTGGAGCTAAAGCAAGTCAGGAGGGCTGAGCCTCGGTGGCATAAGTGGTTGAGTGCGGGACTGCAGCCTGCGGGCTGGGCGGTTCAAATCTAGCGGCACCTCTCAGGAACAGCACTGGGTAGCTCCCATGACCACCACAGGCAGTGATGCCCACAAAAAAAAAAAAAGAAAAAGAAGAAGCAAATCAGGGATGAGATTCTAAACTTCTCAGGAAACTAATTTGGAATACCATATATACTCGAGTATAACCTGACCCAAATATCAGCCGGGGCACCTAATTTTACCACAAAAACTATATTAAAAAATGTGCTGAAAAAATTTCAGCTTATATGTACATATGGTCATTTCTATTTATGCTTGTACATTGTGATTTTTTAAAATTATTTTTATTTTTTTTCCATTGTGATGTTTTTAGGTATGATTTCCGCTCTTCATCCTGCTTGTGTCCTGATTGAGGGCTGCATCTATCGCACTGTCTTTGTACTATCTAAAATGATGTAATCATAGAGGAATTTCTTATATCAACTTTTAGAACCTTTTGTCAGTTCAACAATGGTTCATAGAGGTAGCCTGTGTATCATCATTAAATAATTAAACCCTGATGTTTGATACTGCTGTACCATTTACCTGCTGTTTTTTTTTTTTTTGGGGGGGGGGCATCACTGCCCTTGGGTGGTGGGAGTAGGAGGCCCAGCCTTTGCTCCGTGGAGCTGGAATCGAACCTCCATCCCAGTGGGCCGCAGTCCCGCACACAACCACTACGCCACCGGGGCTCAGCCTGCTGTACCATTTATAAAGTACATTTTTATACTTTTTCTTATAATTCATGCTCACTCTTGTGAGAGAGGTGATATTGGGATTGTTTTAAGAAGGAACAAATTCTGGATTCAGAGAATATATTTGCATTCACACAGCTAGCAAGAGGTTTGATTCTCTATCCTTTTATTTTTAGACTTGTTTCCAGGTATCACAGATGCCTTCTGCTAAATCAATTCAGGTAAAATTCACTACTAATGATTAAACCTAATGAATTTTAAATTTAATAATTTACATTTTAGGTATTGCAAACATTACTCAAAATTTATGTTAATAACAAAGAATTTTATAAAATGGATCAGATTTTGAAAAATTGCTCGCATAAGAAGTTAAATGATGTGCTATTTGACATGTATAACTTCTTATAAGAAGTTAAATGAGGCTGAGCCCTGGTGGCGTAAGTGGTTGAGTGCGGGACTGCGGCCCGCGGGCTTGGCAGCTCAAATCCAGCGGCGGCTCTCAGGAGCAGCACTGGGTAGCGCCCACGACCACCAGAGGCAGTGATGCCACAAATAAAAAAAAAAGGCCACTAATGGCCTCCACATTAAAAAAAAAAAGTTAAATGATGTGCTATTTAACATGTATATACAAAAAATTCAATTTGCTTTTAAATGCTATGCAAGGATTGTTTTAGTGTATCTGTAGCCTAACTGGTACATTAGAAAGTCTTTTTAAAAAACTAGTAGCCATCAAGTCAATTTTGTCTCATGAGGACCTCATATGTGTACTACTATGAGTATAACTATGCTCCAACTGAGTTTTCAGCAGATGAATTTTTAGTAGTAAATCACTTGATCCCACTTCCAAAGCTCTTCTGGGTAGAATTAAATCTCTAGATTTTTGACTAGCAACTAAGTTCATTAAGAGTTTATACCACCCAAGGACTCCAGAAATTGATATTGTTATGAAGAATTTATGTATCTGTTACATCAGTGTGCCACCTTTCATCATAGAGCTTAAAATGAAATACACTTACTATTTAACAAGATATGACTAATCTCTATTTTTAAAATGTTTTTCAGGTATTTTAATCAAAGGAAGAAATCGCTCTTCACCTACGATGGAATCTGTTGTTTGGGAATGTGGTTAATCACCTTGATAAGTTGGCCAAAAGTGCCCTGTGTAATAAAATGGAAAGAAGAGACAAGATGATGTCATTTTCCCACCTTGTGAAAACAAAAACAAATGCCTTTTGTGAGACCAAGCTAACGAAGCTCTGACGGTGCAAGGAATATCGAACTGTTTGAAGAACTCAACAGTAAGATACAGAAGAAGTACTTTCAAGCTGAGACCTGCAGGTGTACAAAGATCTAAAAATATTGAGTAGGCCTAATCATTTGCATCTCCTTCAGATTCTGAAAGGATGGCTATGAGCTGGATCGTCTTTTATTTTTGGCCCTTGACTATGTTTGTGAGGCACATAGGTGGGCACAGTTTGTTTTCTTGTGAACCTATTACTTTGAGAATGTGCCAAGATTTGCCTTATAATACTACCTTCATGCCTAATCTTCTGAATCATTATGACCAACAGACAGCAGCTTTAGCAATGGAGGTAAGGCTGGATCTGTTCTCTGACATATTGTAGGAGATTTCTTTTATCTTGTCCTGTTAACTGGCGAACGTGTCTGATAATAGGAAAAATACGTTCTCTTTCATTTGGAAAGTATTCTCTTAAAACATTAAAAAAATTATATGTCTAGATTCAAACTCCGATAGATTAAAAAATTCATGTTTGGGAAATGTTACTCTTAACTTACTTTTTTTTTTTGGGGGGGGGGGTGTTTAGGGTTAGAGTAGGAGGTGCAGCCTTGCTCCTGGAGGGCTGCTGCTGAATCTGAACCGCAAACCCAGTGGGCCGCAGTCCCGCACACAACCACTGTGCCACCGGGGCTCAGCCCTTAGCTTATTTTTAGAAATAAATTTCTACCACTGGAACATGGGAAATACAGCCATTCAGGAATTTAGAATTGTTCAAATATAATGTGTTTATACTTCATAATTTTACTAATTATAAAACTTTAGAGGAAGTGCAAAATATTTAAAATTCCATCATTAAGAATCTAATATGATTTTTAAATTGTTATTTTGTTGCACTTTTAGGTTCATGGTTTATAGTGATTGAATTTTAACTTTTTTTTAAGTCATTTTATTGCGGACTCTTACAATTCTTATAACATTCCATACATCAATTGTATCAAGCATATTTGTACATATGTTGCCACATCATTTCCAAAATATTTTCTACTTGAACCCTTGGTATAAGCTCTTCTTTTTCCCCCCTCCCTCCCTCACTCTCCCACCTTCATGAA
Organism: Nesogale talazaci; assembly: GCA_004026705.1. Classification (NCBI taxonomy): domain Eukaryota; kingdom Metazoa; phylum Chordata; class Mammalia; order Afrosoricida; family Tenrecidae; genus Nesogale; species Nesogale talazaci. The sequence goes on from PVJH01048622.1 coordinate 7,046, forward strand.
TACTTGATCAATATATATTGTTATTATTTAGTATCTTGCCCTGTCCATTGTCTCCCCTCACCCACATTTCTGTTATTCATGGGTGGGAGTGGGACTATATAGCCAACCTTTCGATGGATTCCCACTTTCTCACCTTTCCCCCTTCTCTGAAATTCTTAAATGACTTCCTCATCTACCCCTATTCAGATTAATTTTTGTTTTTTTGTTTGTTTTGGGGGGGCATCAGTGCCTCTGATGGTCATGAGTGCTACTCAGTGCCGCTCCTGAGAGAGATTAATTTTTAAATGTTAACTTTCAGGCAATAGAAAAATTTAAAGTTTTTGTGGTGGTGATGACTTATCTGTTGTGGACTGCTGGGTATTTTATGTAAAAATCCATGCCTTATGTGAATTCTTCTGATGGTAATTCTCAGGTACTTCATTTGATGATTTTACTTTATGAACTATGATAAATTAGTGTGTATAGTTAATGATGGCTTTATATAAGTATATATATCTGTCTATAGTGCTTTAGGAATTGAGGGCAGGATGTCTTTATTATATAAGAACTGCTACTGTGTGTTATCAAGTTGATTTTGACTCATAATGACTGTGGACAGAGGGTAACTACTCCACAGGGTTTCCCAGATTATGATTTTTACAGAAATAGATCACCAGGCCTTTGTTCCCACAGAGCCACCTGGATGGGTTCTAAGCACTGATCTTTTTGGCTAGCTGCTGAGTGCTTAACTGTTGCACTTCCAGGGCTGAGAACTAGGAGGTAGGATTCAAAACCTAGGTTTGAATTCTAGTCAGCTCCACTACTTTCCAGCTTTGTTACTTTGAGCAAGTTACCTGCGCTTGTTGTGGTGATACTCTTCCTTTGCATGTAAAATGGAGCTAGTAAAACATCTAATTATTTTCTTTGGTGTGGTAGGAAGTGAAAACTCATGAATAAAGAAGATGGCATATAATAAGTGATGTGTATGTGATACGCTTTACTACTGACACGTATTTTCATCGTAATGTGGCTACATAGTACATATAATTTAGAAAATTGCTTTCTTCTTGTAGTCTTTGATCCATTTTAAAGTGTATTTTTAGCAAATCAAGATCTACATATGTTCGGTTTTTTATTTTAAAGTAAAACGCTGAAGGTCATCAAAGTAGCCTGACAAAGTTTGTAGCAAGATTATTGCTTCTAAAATTTGAAATGTAGGTTTGGGGAAGGATTATACATTCCAAATATTCGAAAATGATCTTGAGGTTGAGCATAAATTATTTTTACTATTCCTCTGACTATACAAGATCTGCTTGGTAAAGAGAAGAATTTGTTATAGACTGTCATGAAAACCTTTTTCTGTTCTATCGACATCTACTCTACATGGCACATGATTTCCAGTCATGATAGAAACTACTGTGTATTAAAGCTATCAATTTCTAACAACAAAAAAAGTAGAAATACCGTTATAAATCCCATAAGCCCTTTGGAAATCAGATAAGAAGCACACTATAAAGATGTTGGTACTGAGGGCTGAGTCCTGGTGGCGTAGTGGTTGTGCGCGGGACTGCAGCCCATTGGGTTGGAGGTTCAAATCCAGCAGCAAGAATGGGCCGCCTACTCCCACCACCAGAGGGCAGTGATGCCCCAAAAACCGAAAAAAAAAAAAAAGATGTTGGTACTGACTTAGGTTCAAGTTTTGGTTTGGCCACCTACTTCTTAGCTCCAAGACTTCAAGATAAGCCAGTACCTTGGTTCCCTCCTTTTGCACCATATTTAAAGGCAGAAATAATGAACATAGCTTGAAAGGTAGAGGATTATATGAAATTTGTTTTGTTTTGTTTTGGGGGGACATTACTGCCCTCAGGTGGTGGGAGTAGGAGGCCTAGCCTTTGCTCTGTGGAGCTGGAATCGAACCTCCATCCCAGTGGGCCGCAGTCCTGCGCAGAACTACTACGCCACCGGGGCTCAGCCTACATGAAATTTTTATAAAGTAGCTAGTATAATGTTTGGCCTGCAATTGGTAATCTGTAAATATTAATTCTCTTCCATATCAGAATGAGAATGTATTAGTTCCGAATGAACTTGCATCCCGGGTGGTAGCTTCACGGGACATTCTCAGCAATGTCATGGCAGCTTATCTACGATTTCTGAAAGATACCCATGTAATCTCTTGTAGTTTATTGGCAGTGGGGTCATCTTTTTGAATTGCAGACTTTGTAGGGTAGGTGTTACAGTGGGTCATAATTTCCGAGAAGGCTCTGCTGATTTAAAGCAGTGTTGGGAATAGCTGCGGGTTGCATGGCTGTCCTTTCAGGGCACTGATAGTACCACGGAAAGAATCCTCAGACACAATTTGAGGATGTAATGTTTCGGGACTAGCAAAAAGGTTGTAGAACCAAGCCAGACAACACAGCATGCTTCCTTCCAGGTAGAAAAAGTAAGGCTGCTCTGGTCCACACAAGGACTTGGAGCTGCCAATGACATCCTTCTATTATCCCTCTATTGATCCAGAGCCTCTGGGTACATGTCTGCCAACTTTCATCAGGAGCAACTAATTGGGGCAAACGATTCCAGGGTTCCCAGTTTTGAGGGTTCATTGTGAGACTGGGCTAATTGCAAGTCAACTTTCCAGTTTGGCATCTTTTCTGTGGATCTAAGCCTCAAGCCGGCCTAGATCCATTTCTGTCCTGAGAAAGAATGATGAGTGTTGGGATTGTATATGGATCGTATATGGATCGTAAGCTAAGGGGGCCAAAGGGTGAGCTAAGGGGGCTATTTCAAAGTTGATTATTCAGAACCAATAGCTAGGATACCCTCTAAACCCTTTGTACACTGGTGTGTAAGGAATTCCTAGTCTTGTATGGCAACTCAAACAGGTGTAAATAGAATGTCCGTCCATTAAGTTAGAAAAAGGTGGTCCTTACTAATATTTTTTTGCCCTTTTCCAACTTTTCAAAACATGAAAATCTATGTACAAGCACACACGGTAAAGTTTCATGAGTTCTCAATGATTCTCTTTCTTGCCTGAATATCAATGGCCTCTGACAGAAAACATTTTCCTCATGCCTGAGTTTCCTAGACCATTCTGAGGTGTCCAAAACTGTAAAGTAAATTTTTGGGAGCTGTCCAGCATGCAACAATAATCAGCACATTGTCTGTGTAGAAGCACGCAGTATCAGGTATTTACGACTTCAGTGGTAATAAAAGAAATCTGGGCAGCGATCCCCTCTTATATTGAATAATTAAAGCCGGTAGAATGGGAATGGAATGACTTAGTAGGAAAAACACTAGAACAAGGCAAGAGACTTGCATTCTGACACAGAACAGCATTGTGACCTCTGGCATTGGCCTCTTCTAGCAAGTAAAGCTTTCCTTTGTCCGCTTTACAAGGCTGTAAGATAAGTGACATGTATATTAAAGAACTCGGAGAAGTTAAGCACTCTGAATACAGAGGGGAAGATTTCTTGCTGCTTGTCACCCACTTCTTTAATTTCAGTTAGTAAGTGGAACGGGGCAATCGTTAATATTTTAGGAGGTCGTTTGAGTACTTTGTCTGTTCAGCATGCGAGGAGGTTTCAAAAACTTCCTGGAAAGATGGGATTAAAAAGATAATGGGATTTCCTCTCAAATCTTCTGAAGCCCCTTGAGTTTTCCCTCAAGCAACTAGATCATCA